>CM077525.1:28008024-28034904 GCA_039654895.1 Mongoloraphidia duomilia | reverse complement strand
ACTTTAAAAATTTATAATATTGTTGACCCAGCACAAACGCGATACCGTTTTGACACAAAATAGAATTAGGCATAATATGACAGTTAGTTAAATGTGTTTAAAACATTTATTTTAATATGTTAAGGTAATTATTATTGTAATAATAAAGATAAATGTAATAATATGATCAGTATAATTTTACCGGGGGGGGGGTATCACTTTCCTAGAAAAATCTTACCGGGGGGTACAATTTTCCTGGAAAGATTTTACCGTGAGGTAAAATTTTTATAGGATAAATTTACCCTCCTCGTTTATTTATTTAATAGGGGGTAAAATTTTCCCAGGAATATTATACCCCTCCCCCCGGTAAGATTTTACAAGAAAAATTATACCCCCGGAAAAATCTTCCCAGGAAAATGATACCCCCGGTAAAATCTTCCCAGGAAAATGATACCCCCGGTAAAATCTTCCCAGGAAAATGATACCCCCGGTAAAATCTTCCCAGGAAAATGATACCCCCGGTAAAATCTTCCCAGGAAAATGATACCCCCGGTAAAATCTTCCCAGGAAAATTTTACCCCCATACGGGGGGTATAATAATCCTAGTATTATCTTACCGGGGGTAAAATTATTCTAGGATAATTTTACCGGGGGGTAAAATTATACTAGGATAATTTTACCCCCCCCGGTAAGATTATCCGGGGGTATGATTTTCCTGGCACACCGGCCCCCATTTAAGCGTGGCAGATCAAAGTTATGTTTTTTTAACCTAGCGCCCTGTTTTTATTTGTTTTTTCAATTCTGCACCTAAATGTAAATAGAAATTGCAAGGGAAGCCATGCTCGAAAATTCAGTAATTTTTGAGTTATTCAAGTTTTTTAGAATTTTTTGACACGTGCAGACCTTTACCTAAAATTCAACATAGCCAAAACAGAAACCTTTATCAAATTGAAATTTTGAGGATTACTAGATAGTAGACGAACAAATCAATGTCTGTCCTAAAAAAATGAATTTATTATACAGGGTGTTCAAAATAATGTACTTCATTTACCTAACTTCAATCACGTGCAACTTTTGATTGTTAAATACGAGGTTATTTTTTTGTTGGAATTGTATTCTTTAGGATATTTACTAACACTTTTATTAAGGGTTCTCCATACCAAAATAAAATCTACAGTTGACCCATGGCTCACATCTTGCCGTCCCTTAAAGTGGGAAGAAGTGGTTCTTACACGGCTGCGAATCGGTCACTGTAGATTAAGTCATGGTTTTTTAATGGCTCGTGAGGATCCGCCCCTCTGTGAGACGTGTGTCACACGTGTTACCGTTTCGCATATTTTAATTGAGTGTGGCCAGTTTAGTGACACACGACAGCAAATCGGATTGTCAGGTGATCTGTCGGTTGTTTTAAGAAATGATCCTTACAACGTCGATCTGCTGTTTCGATTTTTAAAAGAAACCGGCCTTGAACAGTTTATTTGATTTTATTTATTTGTGTACATTTAGGCCCCTTTACAGGCTTTATGGTTTTTCTTTATATTAGATTACACATTTTATTTGTACTTATAACGATTTTACTTTGTTGTGTGTCAATTTTTGATTTTGCTTTTGTTTTTTATTTACATTTATTGTTTTAGACACTAATGACCTCAGTTGTCGAGCGTCTATAATTTACAATTCATTCATTTGCTGGAAAAGTGGTGATGCATCCAGGAGGATTGGAGTTCCATGTCAGCATGTGTTATAGGGACGGAAAAATTGCTTTTGACGCCGTACGCTGGAACGATCGACTTCGGCGACTGTACAACGGCAATGACGAGACCGCCAGACACTTCAAGGAGAACTTCCGTCAGTACAACGCAACCATGGCGATGGCGTCGTTCCAGACGACTGCGCACAGGTTTGCAGGTGCAGGTGCGAGCTTCATGCATGTACATGGACAAGTGCACCTCCGAACTGGAGCGTTATTTCCGACACAAGGTCGAAGTCGGTCCCTCAACCAGTTTTACTATCGACGAAAGACTGCGTGCGGACAGGCGTAACGTTATGCGTCGCGATGTCCTGGAAACGCTCGAGAACATTCTACGCGAGGACAACCGGTTCATAGCGGACGGATACCTGATGATGAAAAACGTACTCGAGCGAGAACGAGCCCAGAATGGCGACGTCGAATTGGACGACGTCGTGCAGGTGTTCCAGCCCAATATTCAAGACATGGCCAGACGGTACGATCCGCCCGTGGAAAGTTCGGAAATCGCGGCCGTTTATAGAGGCAAAAATGCGCCTTACGAAGTCCAACTGTGCGTGCACAAACGCCAACAACGCTTTCCGATACAGCTGAAGAATTTGAATCCGCTTGCAGATCCTATGTGCTTTCCGCTATTGTTTCCTAATGGCGATTCCTGATTTCAAGTCGGAAGGCTGCACGAAGAAGATCGACGAACGGCCACGTACAACAAGCTGACCATGAACGAGTTCTACAAGTACAGGATAGCAATTCGAGACAACAATCCGATTCACCGGGTTGCAAGCTTTTCCAACAGTACCTGGTCAATAGTTAACGATACTCCACGCATGACACATACAAAGACCTAAAAGTACTTGACGTGAGGACAGACATACATTAAAACTATACTTCTACATTTTCACAATAATAAACATAGACATCACTCAATACAGCACGCACAATACACAAGAACCAAAATACAGGGGCATGTAGTAGTACCAAAGACAAACCTAGACCTGGTACAGAGACACTACTACTACTTGGCCCCTAAAATATTTAATACACTGCCAAAAGAACTTCGTACGATACCTTCTGTTAATAGCTTCAAAAAACAAATCATTAATTGGCTGCATAATTTAAATAAAAATGACATATCGAATTACTTTCTTTAGATTAAAGTTTGCATTGTAGTACAAGAAAGCTCCTCACTATCACATACATACATGACATATAACACTCACACAACACAAATACATGCACATCTACACGCTAGACACAAAACACAAACACACTATATCCTTCCTCTCGACACAGAGCCTCTAGTGAGAGGAAGTATCCTTTTTATATATATTTTTGTAAATAAATAAGTTGGATCAAAGTGGAGACAGACAGACTCTGGTACATCAAGACGCATAAAAAACGCTATTCGCGAAGGAATACGCAGGCATAGAAAATTATTTGGAGCGTCGCGAAGGTGGCGATGTCGATTCGAACGAGCGCATCGGAAGGATGGTGAAGTTGCCGCCTTCGTTTGTCGGCAGCGTAGAGAATCGACGCCAAAACTATTTGGATGCGATGGCGGTCGTCGCGAGATACGGACGGCTGGATTATTTCATCACCATCACCTGCAACAAATCGTGGCCGGAGATCAAAGACAATCTGCCTGCCGGACAGAAGGTGGAAAATCGACCGGATTTGGTTGCGCGGGTGTTCCGTTTAAAAGCGAAGGCCGTCAACGATGACATCGTCAAAGGAAGTGTTTTTGGCAAGGTCAAGTCTTACGTGTACGCAGTGGACTTCAAAAGCGCGGATTGCCGCACGTGCATCTCATCGTCACCATGGACGACGGCGACAAGTTAAGAAACGCCGAAACGGTCGACAGGGCGATATCGGCCGACATACCGAATCGCGAAGAGGACCCGGATCTATACGAATTGGTCGGTCGGCACATGGTGCATCGATCGTGTTACGGCTATGAATCCGGCGAGGTAGAGGTACCGACGTCGGTATGTGTGCGCGAGACGACCGTGTACGAGACTGCGCAAAAAGGAAGACCAAACTACAAGCGACCCGACAACGGACGCTTCTCCGCAGACCCGACGACCGGCTATCGTTACGACAACGGCTGGGTGGTGCCGTATAACGCGTACCTGTTGAAGAAGTACCCCCTTAGTATCTTCGTTAGGAAGGGTGTCTTTACCACGTGGTAAAGACACCCTTCCTAACGAAGATACTAAGGGGGTTGTCTATGAAATTTCTTGTGGGGATTGTAATGCTGTGTATATTGGCGAAACCAAAAGAAAACTTTGCACCAGGATCAAAGAACATAGAAACAACATTAAATCCACAAATACTACTAAATCTGTTGTTAGTCAGCACAGATTGGAGAAGAGCCACGAATTCAAATGGAGTGATGTAAAAATTTTAAATAAAGAGGTAAATTATTATAAAAGAAACATCGCTGAGATGATACATATTAAATTAAATAAGAATGCTATCAATAAGCAAACTGACACCAGAAATTTGAATGCTATATACGAGAAAACCTTAAACATAATTAGTAAATAATCCCTCCTTGTAGATAACTTTATGGTTGGTATTCTTTGGTTGGTCTTACTATATATACCTGTTCCGTTAGAAAACTTGTGCAGTAGTATCCTGAAGAGGACCTAATTAAGGTCGAAAGCTTGAATTTGTTAGTATAATTGTAGTTTTAAGTTAGTTGTTAGTTTATTTTGTGTAGTTTATAAGTTAGTGTATATAGATTTATGATTTATAATTAGTGAATATTAAAAAATAGGGTAACCAGTACAGTCGTTGGCACTCCGACAGTAATTGGCACAGCACCTTTAAATTTCTTATTAACAAGAACTCGGTAAAAAGTAGGAACTTTGACAATAGATGTTGTAAAAGTGGCACCCTTTATTAACACGGGTACAAAATTTCATGTCGTTACGTTGGTAGAGTGAATATTGACAGTACCGGTTAGTTACATAGTTGGTGCAGTGACTTCAGCGACCTAGGATTTCTGGAATATTCATAAGGTTAGTGTTACATTTAAATTACTGAATCTTAAATTTTTTGTCATGTGATAGGTATGAAATTTACGTTTTGGAGTGATTTATTACTCTTATTCCATCATATTCAAGCACATAACCTTATTATTTTTTGCTTTTATATATTAATAATTAGTGTGCCAACTACTACTATGATTCTAACCTAAAAAACAGTTATTGGCACTGGGGTGCCAACTATTGAATTGAACACTCCAGATAATGTCACGTGTATTTTATACCTAATCCCTTTAAAAAAAAAATGTTAAGTGCAAGAAGTGTTTGAATTTTCGTAGATTTTAACATGGACAGTAGTTGGCACAGTGCCAATAACTAAAAAACGTAGGTGCCAATAACTATTATTATACACAAAATGAGTAATTTAATTTACTTTTTTTTCTCTAATTCTAGTTTTAATTACCTGCCTAGGTAGGGTACCTAGTATTCGTTGGTTTTTTAATTTAAAAATGCCGAAAACACACGAACATGAAAAGTATTCCAAAAAATACAACGAGGAAAATTTGACGAAGGCTTTAACAGCTATAAAAGCTGGTATGCCAAAAAAGACCGCTGCCCGAGAATTTGGTATTCCGAGGTCTACTCTTCAGTTCAGATTAAGTGCAAAATTTGAAAAAACAAGCCATGGCCCTGCTCCAATATTGTCCAAAGAAGAAGAGGATCTATTAGTAAACTGGGTTAAAGAATCTCATAAGAAAGGTTTTCCCCAAAGAAAAGAAGATCTTCAGGCTAGCGTTAAACATTTCTTAGATGACAACCCTCGCGTAAACCCATTTAAGAATAATTACCCGGGTGATGGCTGGTATAAATCGTTTTTAAAAAGACACCCTATTTTGACACAAAGACAAGCAGAACCGGTTACTGCAGCAAGTTCTACAGTTAGTGAAGCTGATTTACGCAAATGGTTTAGCCAGATTGAAATGTATTTAAAAGAAAAGAATGTTTTCGACGTTTTAAAATATCCAAACCGAATTTACAACTCGGACGAAACCAGCTTTCAACTTTGTCCAAAAAATAAAAACGTGTTGGCTCCAAAAGGGCCTCGTAATGTTTATGAGGTAGACAGAGGACAGGCTAAAGCAAATCTAACAGTCTTGTTTACGTTCTCTGCATCAGGAATCACGACGCCTCCCATGGTAATCTATCCCTATAAAAGATTACCGGCTGAAATTGTTTCATCTGTCCCCCCTGAATAGGGGTTAGTGATAACGGATGGATGAAAACCGAACTGTTCTATGAATATGTTGCAAATGTTTTTCATCCATATCTGATCAAACAGGACGTACAATTTCCGATTATCTTATTTGTAGATGGTCATAGCACTCATCTAAACTATAAACTAAGTGAATTGTGTTCTAAATTGAAAATAATACTGGTATGTTTGTACCAAAATTCCACTAGAATGCTCCAACCAGCCGACGTCGCAGCTTTCAAACCACTAAAAAATGCGTGGAAAAGGGGAGTCCTTCAATGGAGGAGAGAGAATCCTTCAATTGGGTTAACAAAAGAAAAATTTGCCCCCATACTAAACACCGTCATAAGCGAATTAAATTCAGAGACAATAAAAAATGGATTCCGAGCATGTGGTATCTATCCATGGGATCCCAATGCATTAGATTATTCTAAGTGTTTGGGTAAACAGAAAATTAAAAATACAACGGCTCCGAACAAATCTCACGGCCACGATGATAAAATTATAAAATATTCTAAATTTGTGGACATTGTGGGTGAAAACAAAATAATGTCATTTCAAAACTTTAATGAAAATATGGAAAATGAATCATATGATTACTTATGTCTTTTGAAAATTTACCAGGCATTTCAAGAAAATGAATCTAATTCAGAAGAACAGACTAATATAGAAGTTTCTGTAAATGATGGCAATCATTCAGAGACTGAAAATGAAGCACACTATGATACGCATGTAGACAATTCTATTTCTAATACTGACGTGTTACTGCTGCCGCGGAAACTATTCGCGACAACTAAAATATCTAAACTCCTGTTTAGAAATTGAGCGCTCTATACATTATTCAGTCTGTGGTTGTCATCTATTTGAGATAACCCTCCTTGTCAATAATAATTATTTCACTACGTTATGAATAACGACGTTCGATTCGGAGCTATTCATAGCGCGGTGTGTACGGCTATCAACGCAACAGATGAGTGGCCGGCACTTTCTCGCGATATGCTGAAATGTCAAGGTATTTCAGTTTTCGACGGAGTCAAATACTGAAATACGGTTTTATAAATAACTATTTCATCGCAGTGACCCTCCGAGATTTGGTTATTCTTTCTACTTCTCAAAGATAAGTAAACACTTAAAATTAATAAAATTTAGTAATAATTGCATGATAAATAGATATAGGTTGATAGCATTAGTATCATATGGATGCGTAATTAAAATGGCGCATAAAAAATTATCAATATTAAAATCAAATATCGATTAAAATCTTGAAATCAATATTGAAATCAAATATAGATTAAAATCTTAAAAATAATATTAAGAATTAAATTACGATCACGAATATATACTTAAAATTGATTAATCCATTAAGGATTGATAGATAATAACAAGTTTGGGAAAACGAATACGCCACATGTCTGTGAAAGATAATACGATAAATAATTAATCTCCGATTATTGGTGACATCATATATGTTTTTTTTTCATTATTTCAATTTCATTAAGAATATTTTTCTTCTAGCTTCTTAAACGTACTAATTAGTCTTCAACTTTGATATTGTTTCGATTGTACTTTCCATTGAGAAGTCGTTTTCTTATAAGTTTCTACAGATGTTATTTAGATATGCTGTGATTGTGTCTTAGATAGCTATCTATGTGTTTCGTAAATATTTTAACATGTTGTTATAAAGAAAAGGAAAATATAAAATTGTTAATAATTTGTTTAACGGTTTGTTCTTGTGGTATACATTCTCATAGGAAATAAAATCAATATTTACATTTAAAGTCTTATTTCATTCGTCATTATAACGACAAATTATCCCTGGATTAACGAAATTCAAGTTTCAACAAAATACTAAAATTTATATTATTCAAAAGGAGTATCAAATTGCAATTCGCCGCTTTTAAAAGGACCTCACATCGTAAGATCCTACTAATTAATTTTTGTATTAGACTAATAGACGTCTAATAAATTTATTTGTGTTTGGAAGTTAGACCCATTTTTCGTTTGCTGTTAAATTCAGTTGTTGTGAAATTATTCATTTTTTATATAATAAACGCAACTGACAGCATAACAAATATTCCATCACATAAAATGGCGACCGTGACAGGACACGATTGAGAGTTACGTTGTATAATTTGTATTAACAACAATCCTTTTACAGACTCGAAACCTGATTTGACTCCTATAAATTTTTGAAATATTTAAGTGAAATAATCCTCACACAATGTTAAGGACACCTCCACCGATAGAGAGACCAAACTCTAATACTTCGAGTATTGGCGATGATACTAATTTGAACAATTCTAGAAATGTTTTAGGAAATACTACCGACACTTTTGGACGTCTCGATTGTAGTAGATTGTATCGATTGAACGATGATGGCCGTCTGCTCGCTGTAAACACCAGCGAAGATCTTCGTGGGATTATTGACGAACAGACACACATCGGTGCGGCTATAAATGCATCGAGGCCCACTACGACATTTTCTTCTAATTCGAATTGGTCTACTTGTGGTCAAAATACAAGTTTACATAACATCAACTCAACACAGACATCAAATATTCCTAATGTATCGTATACGACATCACGAAACCAACATGTGACATTCGTAGACAATCTCGGTATGCGCATGACTTCAGAGAGGCAGATTCCGGATACTAACCATCCTGCTGGTAATTACAATGGAAGGAGAACAGGTATGCCTTGTAACTATCCTAACGAATACGGTTTTTATAACCCGAATGCAAATTTTAGTGGTTCAGATCAACAACAGATTAATTTTGGTAATTTTTCAACCCCTATTAAAACAAGTCAAATACAAATAAAGCTCCCTAAGTTCTCAGGAGACATGTCGGAAAACCCTGTTGAATTTATAGATAAACTAGAATCATATTTAAAATGTACCCAGATACCGGTGCAATTACAACTATATCAGATTGAGCAGGCCTTCGAAGGCAATGCACTCTTGTGGTTTGATGAATTTAAAGAAATGTTTACGAACTTTGAAATCTTCAAAAACATCTTCCTAGATGAATTTTGGGATTTTAATCGGCAACAAAAGGCACGTATGGAACTGTACTCTAGCCGTTACCACCCTAACAATGATTTAACAATGGCGCAATATTTGATCAAAAATCATAAGATATCTAAACAATTCTATCCACCGATGGGGGAAGCGGAATTTATTATGATAATTAAAAAACATTTCCCTATACATGTGCAACGCGTTCTTCTAACGGCACAATTATACTCCTTTTACGATCTCTATAAACTATTGAAAGAGCTTGATGACGTTGAGTCTCAACGTAACGTATTTGTTTCAAAAAATAGTTCATATCAAAGTACTATCGAAAATGCTTCTGGAAGTAATCAACAAAAATTTCAAAAAAATACTTTTACAAAACCTACATCCAATTATGTAACTAATAAAAATGCTGTGGCAAAGCCCACTCCGCAGGTTTACTCTGTAGATATAATTGATGAGGAAGACTCATTTGAGGATTCAAAAAACTTAATGAATCCCTGTCTGAATACAATGTTTGGACAGGGGGCGTAACAAAATGTAAAATTGACCAACACAATTACAAATTAAATTCTTTACATAAGTCCGATTCTAATGGAAATGATTTACCGTTTGTGAAAATGTATATCGGGCAAACATCTGTTGTAGCTCTAGTAGATTCTGGTAGTCAAATTTCAGCGATATCGCATGATTTTTGGTTAAAAATATCACAATATAATGATATACCATTTGTTACGGTCAAAAACTGCAAGATTGTAACAGCTGTGGGTCATAAAAGTAGTGCAATTAAAAAACAAGCTTTTATTCATTTACATTGTAACTCATTTGAATTTCAACTTAAAGCATTCATTGTTGAAAGTTTAAAAAACGATATTATTCTAGGAGTTGATTTCCTGAACGAATATAACGCTTATATAGATTTTGACAATCAAATAATAAAATGGTATGTAGACGACCAATCGCATACCGAATTAAAATTTCTTAACGTAATGTCCCACCGTCTTGACACCAAGGTTCACAAACCGGAACTAAATGGAGTTGACCATTATGTAAAAGACAATATGTCAAAAAATAAGGATCATGAACTGTTTCAAAATAAGCCGTATAGTGCAATTATGAGCAGCTCAATAGATCCATGTATTTGCCAAACAAGTGTTTCCGTACCCAGTACAGAGTCTGAGGTCCTAGATAAAGCGAAAAATTGTTACGACGCATTTGTTGAGAAAAACACTTCGGTGGACTCTCACTTTGCGATTGCTTCTACGACAAAAAGTAATCGGGTTCGCCCCGATGAAAATAGATCAAGTACTTGGTGTACTCACATGGAGGCACATGTACATACGACGAATATGTCTTCGACTGCATCTAGCGGTACGAACGACTTAGAAAAAGTTTCACTTATCTCTGGACACGATTTCTCATTGTCAGTGGGCGGGCATGGTAACGACAATACATGCGATATTGGGTTGAAAACGCGAAAGAGTAACAGCTCAATGCCGTATAATGTTCTCTCCATGGAAATTTCTGATGGTGAAAATTGTCGTCAGGAAATTCTTGCCAAAATTGAAAATTTAAAATTAAACAATTCTCAAAAAGCACGGTTATTTGACTGTATACATAAGAATAGGGACGTTTTTAGTGAGCAACCAGGTCTCGCTAATTGCTATACTCATGAATTAAATTTAAAGGACGATTCGGTATTCAGAGGAAATCTATATCCAATCCCTTTTCATCTTCGCGATACGGTTAACATAGAAGTTGATAATATGTTAAAACAGGGAATCATTGCTAGAAAGAATACCGCCTTTCTAAATTCAATCCATGCTGTCCCAAAAAAGGATGGTAACGTTATAAATGCGCTAGACGCACGACAACTAAATAATCGTTTAATGTCCAAAATTAATAAAACAGAAAATGAGACAATCTTGCAGAGATTCGATCGCATCAATTACATGTATATTTTCGAGTTAACGAAAACCTTTTGGCAAGTAGGCCTTAAAAAAGAACATAAAAAATATACCGGATTTTTAATGAACGGTAATTCATATGTTTTCCTGGAAATGCCCCTTGGTATCTCCACGGCTACGTCGGAACTTATTTCTCGTTTATCTGTAACGTTCGGTGAGATACACTCATTTACTATTGTTTACGTTGATGAAGCACGCATTAATTCTGACAGTTTTGTACAACATATTATCTATCTGTATAAGTTTCTTAAAAAAGTTCATAATGCAAATTTAACACTTAATTGTGGAAAAAACGATATCATATCCAAAGATAATAATGTTTGTCTAACCGAAATTATAATAAATCACGTTTACCCCAATCTTTCCCCGCATAATACTTTAACTTTACAGGTCGGAAATATGCTGCTACGATGTGTGTCTGATTCGGATGTAAGTTACAGCGTATCGGTAAAAGAGAATAATAATTCTATATATCTAATTATAAATTTCAACTATGATGATAACTGTTACAATGATAAAAAGTTTAATAATAATATTTTTCAAATATGTTTAGTAATGATCATGAAGATCGATTTTCTTCAACCACTCAAACAAGATGACGAATCCGTTGACGACGATTATGCTCGCCAGCGACCAAACGAATTAGTGACTCTGCGCCAACAATCACACTTCGATACGAAGGTTTCCGTTACGCGTGTTCCTGGAGACATGGTGTTCTTGCGTGTACATCCGCTCTCATCGGTGAACGAAAGGCGTTCGAAGAAGTTTGATGTGCTCTACATGGGCCCTTTCCGGATCAAAGCAATAATTACTACAAGTGTTTACTTATTGGAAGATCCGCTCTCTCTTAAGGAGATTGGCTGTCACCACATAAACCAATTAAAATTATTTAAAGGTCGTTTACCATTAAATTATCAAACCGATATTATTTAACTTGTCGATGGAGGGATAAATATATTTTTTTTTCTTTCAAAAAATTTCTTTATGCAAAGAAATTTTTTTTTCATCTGCCCGGGGATATTGCCGCGGAAACTATTCGCGACAACTAAAATATCTAAACTCCTGTTTAGAAATTGAGCGCTCTATACATTATTCAGTCTGTGGTTGTCATCTATTTGAGATAACCCTCCTTGTCAATAATAATTATTTCACTACGTTATGAATAACGACGTTCGATTCGGAGCTATTCATAGCGCGGTGTGTACGGCTATCAACGCAACAGATGAGTGGCCGGCACTTTCTCGCGATATGCTGAAATGTCAAGGTATTTCAGTTTTCGACGGAGTCAAATATCGAAATACTGAAATACGGTTTTATAAATAACTATTTCATCGCAGTGACCCTCCGAGATTTGGTTATTCTTTCTACTTCTCAAAGATAAGTAAACACTTAAAATTAATAAAATTTAGTAATAATTGCATGATAAATAGATATAGGTTGATAGCATTAGTATCATATGGATGCGTAATTAAGATGGCGCATAAAAAATTATCAATATTAATATCAAATATCGATTAAAATCTTGAAATCAATATTTAAATCAAATATAGATTAAAATCTTAAAAATAATATTAAGAATTAAATTACGATCACGAATATATACTTAAAATTGATTAATCCATTAAGGATTGATAGATAATAACAAGTTTGGGAAAACGAATACGCCACATGTCTGTGAAAGATAATACGATAAATAATTAATCTCCGATTATTGGTGACATCATATATGTTTTTTTTTCATTATTTCAATTTCATTAAGAATATTTTTCTTCTAGCTTCTTAAACGTACTAATTAGTCTTCAACTTTGATATTGTTTCGATTGTACTTTCCATTGAGAAGTCGTTTTCTTATAAGTTTCTACAGATGTTATTTAGATATGCTGTGATTGTGTCTTAGATAGCTATCTATGTGTTTCGTAAATATTTTAACATGTTGTTATAAAGAAAAGGAAAATATAAAATTGTCAATAATTTGTTTAAAGGTTTGTTCTTGTGGTATACATTCTCATAGGAAATAAAATCAATATTTACATTTAAAGTCTTATTTCATTCGTCATTATAACGACAAATTATCCCTGGATTAACGAAATTCAAGTTTCAACAAAATACTAAAATTTATATTATTCAAAAGGAGTATCAAATTGCAATTCGCCGCTTTTAAAAGGACCTCACATCGTAAGATCCTACTAATTAATTTTTGTATTAGACTAATAGACGTCTAATAAATTTATTTGTGTTTGGAAGTTAGACCCATTTTTCGTTTGCTGTTAAATTCAGTTGTTGTGAAATTATTCATTTTTTATATAATAAACGCAACTGACAGCATAACAAATATTCCATCACACTGCCAACAATTACGCAGTGTGACTTTGACATCTCTACTTTAGATATTATAATAGCGGATGAAATAAATGCGGACGTTATTCCTCAAGATTCGACAGAAGGCAGCAAATTAAATGAAACGTTATTTGACTATTTATCATTTCCTAAAACACCAGAACGAAAAGGTGCAAAAAATACTGAAAAACTTCCGTTTGTGGTAACGTCGTCTACATGGAAACAGATGCAGGTCGAGAAGAAGGATAAGAAGGAAAAACTTGAAAGGGAAAAAGAGGAAAGGAAAAGAAAGAGATTGGAGGCAAAGGAAGATAAAAATGCCAAGAAAATAAAGACAACTAAATCTATAACTGATACAAAAACCGTTAAAAAGGAAAAGGTGAATATTAAAAAGAGAAATCCAAAGCCTACCCCCATAGTAATAAATTCTACGCCAGTGGATCGCTGAAAAAAAATTTTATTTGATGATGACAATTCTTTGTGTAAAAGTAAACGCGAAACATCTAATGAAAACAAAATAAATATAATTTCGTCAATAATTATTCCGCCAACCATTCATGCTGATGAAGACACTCTTAAAGAAAGTTCAACGCCTGTGGATCACTGCAAAAAATTATTATTTGATGAAGGACTTTTATGTGAAAGTAAACGTGAAACATCCAATAAAAACAAAATAAATATAATTTCGTCAATAATTATTCCGCCAACCACTCATGTTAATTAAGAGACTCTTAAAGAAAATAATAATTTAATTAATAAAAAAGTGGACATAAAACAGAATTTATTTCTAGAAAATGTCAATATTGTTAAGGGAATGTGCTTCACTTGCGTAAGAAATATAAATCAAAGTAATCAAGGCATTCGATGTTACTGTATAGTGGGGCCGTTAAGCGTTTCAACCTTGCATTTTGTGATAGAGAGATGCCACTTGGTACGAATGTTGGTCGGACCCATATCTTCATTTTAAGAGGTGAAGGCATTTTGGGCCCCGCGACCGGGCCCCTAGACAGGGTGGTTGCGTAACTTTCAGGGGCAAAACGCCTGTAACTCAGCAACCGCTCCTCGCACAGCCCTGGGGGTAGTCTCATTGGATTCAGCGCACTCAACTTCATACGAGACGGCCCTCAGACTAACTCCTAAATCTCCACCAGCCCGCGTATAGGGGTGAAATACAAGTAGTTCATTAAAATTTTAAATTTTTTTAGGCTACGTTTGCATTTTGGGTAGGACAAGGTTTTCTTTTTCGTTGCGTGGGGGGGAGCGGTGTAAGTTTAAAAATGAGTTTTCGGGGTCGGCGGCCACCCCATTTGACCGCCACCTTGAAAAGGGGGTGAAGTGGGGCCATTAAGTGTTTAAACCATGCACGACGTGATAGAGAGATGCCACTCGGTACGAATGTTGGTCAGACCCATATCTTCACTTTAAGATGTGGAGCCATTTTGGGCCCCGCGACCGGGTCCCTAGACAGGTGATGGTAGGGGCCGTAAAGCGCCTATCTTATACAACGTGATAGAGTGATGCCACTCGGTACGAATGTTGGTCAGACCCATATCTTCACTTTAAGATGTGGAGCCATTTTGGGCCCCGCGACCGGGCCCCTAGACAGGTGATGGTAGGGGCCGTAGAGCGCCTAATCTTGCACGAGGTGATAGAGAGATGCCACTCGCTACGAATGTTGGTCAGACCCATATCTTCACTTTAAGATGTGGAGCCATTTTGGGCCTCGCAACCGGGTCCCTAGACAGGTGATGGTAGGGGCCGTAAAGCGCCTATCTTATACAACGTGATAGAGTGATGCCACTCGGTACGAATGTTGGTCAGACCCATATCTTCACTTTAAGATGTAGAGCCATTTTGGGCCCCGCGACCGGGCCCCTAGACAGGTGATGGTAGGGGCCGTAAAGCGCCTAATCTTGCACGACGTAATAGAGAGATGCCACTCGCTACGAATGTTGGTCAGACCCATATCTTCACTTTAAGATGTGAAGCCATTTTGGGCCCCGCGACCGGGCCCCTAGACAGGTGACGGTTGGGGCCGTAAAGCGCCTAATCTTGCACGACATGATAGAGAGATGCCACTCGGTACGAATGTTGGTCGGACACATATCTTCATTTTAAGAGGTGAAGGCATTTTAAGCCCCGCGACCGGGCCCCTAGACAGGGTGGTTGCGTAACTTTCAGGGGCAAAACGCCTGTAACTCAGCAACTGTTCCTCGCACAGCCCTGAGGGTAGTCTCATTGGATTCAGCGCACTCAACTTCATACGAGACGGCCCTCAGACTAACTCCTAAATCTCCACCAGCCCGCGTATAGGGGTGAAATACAAGTAGTCCATTGAAATGTTAAATTCTTTTAGGCTACGTTTGCATTTTGGATAGGATAAGGTTTTCTTTTTCGTTGCGTGGGGGGGAGCGGTGTACGTTTAAAAATGAGTTTTCGGGGTCGGCGGCCACCCCATTTGGCCGCCACCTTGAAAAGGGGTGAAGTGGGGCCGTTATTTAGAGTTTTTAAAATATGAGTATTCAGATTAGGATACTTGAATATTCGATTAGTCGAATATTTGAAAAAATCTGTTCTGACAGTATTCTAATATTTAATAAATATGTTTTGAAAGTATTTGATAATTCCAATATTCCATTATTTCAATAAATTACGAGCCTTAGCCTGCTACGCGTGGTAGCAGGCTATGAAAATAGAGCGTAAAAGAGAGTGTGCTGAATACAATGAGACCACCCCCAGGGCTGTGCGAGAAACGGTTCCTGAGTTACAGGCGTTTTGCCCCTGAAAGTTACGCAACCACCCGGTCGCGGGGCCCAAAATGCTTCCACATCTTAAAGTGACGATATGGGTCCGACCAACATTCGTACAGAGTGGCATCTCTCTATCACGTCGTGCAAGATTAGGCGCTTTACGGCCCCAACCATCACCTGTCTAGGGGCCCGATCGCGGGGCCCAAAATAGCTCCACATCTTAAAGTGAAGATATGGGTCTGACCAACATTCGTACCGAGTGGCATCTCTCTATCATGTCGTGCAAGATTAGGCGCTTTACGGCCCCAACCGTCACCTGTCTAGGGGCCCGGTCGCGGGGCCCAAAATGGCTCCACATCTTAAAGTGAAGATATGGGTCTGACCAACATTCGTAGCGAGTGGCATCTCTCTATCACGTCGTGCAAGATTAGGCGCTTTACGGCCCCTACCATCACCTGTCTAGGGGCCCGGTCGCGGGGCCCAAAATGGCTCCACATCTTAAAGTGAAGATATGGGTCTGACCAACATTCGTACCGAGTGGCATCACTCTATCACGTTGTATAAGATAGGCGCTTTACGGCCCCTACCATCACCTGTCTAGGGACCCGGTCGCGAGGCCCAAAATGGCTCCACATCTTAAAGTGAAGATATGGGTCTGACCAACATTCGTACCGAGTGGCATCTCTCTATCACGTCGTGCATGGTTTAAACACTTAACGGCCCCACTTCACCCCCTTTTCAAGGTGGCGGTCAAATGGGGTGGCCGCCGACCCCGAAAACTCATTTTTAAACTTACACCGCTCCCCCCCACGCAACGAAAAAGAAAACCTTGTCATATCCAAAATGCAAACGTAGCCTAAAAAAAATTAAAATTTTAATGAACTACTTGTATTTCACCCCTATACGCGGGCTGGTGGAGATTTAGGAGTTAGTCTGAGGGCCGTCTCGTATGAAGTTGAGTGCGCTGAATCCAATGAGACTACCCCCAGGGCTGTGCGAGGAGCGGTTGCTGAGTTACAGGCGTTTTGCCCCTGAAAGTTACGCAACCACCCTGTCTAGGGGCCCGGTCGCGGGGCCCAAAATGCCTTCACCTCTTAAAATGAAGATATGGGTCCGACCAACATTCGTACCAAGTGGCATCTCTCTATCACAAAATGCAAGGTTGAAGTTGGATTCGTCGCTTGGCGGCCCCACTATGTAACCGAACATACCATAAAAATTGTGTAATAAAAGCTTACCCTAATTTAAAAGAAACATTTATTTGTAATACATGTATTACAAATAAATGTTTCTTTTAAAGGGTAAGCTTTTATTACACAATTTTTATATGTAGTTTAAAAAAAACTAAAAAAAAATACGCCATTATCACGCACTAAAAATTGTAAAATAATTGTCCAATGACTAATTCAAAAAGTGTGGAGTGCTTTGTCTAAATTAATTTAAAAAAACACCAAAAATCTCTCCACACTTTTTGAATTAGTCAGGGGACAATTATTTTACAACTTTTAGTGCGTGATGAAAGCGTGATTTTTTTTTCAATGGATTTTTTTAATGGATCAATGAAACCCATGAAATGTGTTGCGTTGCTTAGGTAACTATGAAAAATGTTAATTAATTAAATTTGACAGCTATACAGATATATTATTTTTTTTAAATTACTTTTATATTAAATTTACAGATCAAAAATAACAAAATTATTGTATTGTCATCGATATTACATACCTTTGCAAAGTTTCTAATCGATACGACAATTAGAAGTTTGTTAAATTCGACTTCCAAGATTTGTTTACTTAGTTACAAATAAAGCTAATAAAAGTGTGTTAAAAAATGATAACAACTTTGAGTAGGCGCCTAGCTAGGTATATTTAAATTGGTAAATTTGACGAGCTTTTAAAGTTTTTTTTTTGTTTAATTTTTATACTTGTGTTTTGTGTAATTACTTTCTAAGAGTATAATAATTTGGAAAAAATTAAGAATAGCATTATGTATTTTTTTTTTTTTGAACATAATAAAATGTACATTCTTTGTATAACCTATTTCTGTGTTTAAAAATTATTAATCCTAAATGATTTTTTACACTAGGAACAAGAGCAACAGTAGTGCCAATAACTATGTACATGAAGTGCCAACCACTCGAGTCTTAGTGCCAATCACTGAATTTCTGAAGTTCATCCAGTTTTTTACTTGTTAACATTATTTTTCATTGACATTTCAGATTAAAATTACTGTTGACTAGTAACAGAAAGTACACTATTAGTATATAGGTATCAAAATGTTTTGGTTAACGTGAATTCCTTACGTTTTCTTTCGCTTAAACTTTTAATATAGTCTTAAAGTGCCAATAACTGTACCGTTTACCCTAAATATTAACTCCGAGTGACCACTGTATTTTCATTAATTAGTATTAGGTTTGAAGACTTTTTCTTACGGCTATTATTAGAATAAACTACTTTTATTTCAATGTTCTATTTATATTCATGAATATATATTTATTTTTTCAAATTCTTTTTTGTATTTTTTGAAAAATGTCCCTTTCATGCCCACCCTCCCCCTACTTCTTATTATATTTGCTACTTTGGATTCAATAGCGGAAAGATATAGTGCTTTTATATAAAGTACCTTCTAGAGAAACAATAAAAAACCGTATTGATGACAAATATGAAGCCATGTCAACAATATTTAAAAATTACTTCAAAGCTACAGAATATTACTGCATAACGTACGATATATGGACAGAAATTATGCAAAACAAGTCTTTTGTTGGGATAACTATTCACTTCTTTGAGAAATCACAACTGTTAAACAGAACATTAGGCATTTTCGAATTGACTGAAAGTCATACAGCAGATTATACACAGAGAAAACTCATTGAAATTTTTGGTGAATGATCTATTTTAAACGAAAAGGTTACTGCAGTAGTTACAGATAATGATGCAACTGTTATGAAAGTAAATCGAGAAATGTTCAGAGAGAAAATGATTATACCTTACTTTGCTCATACTATAAATCTAGTTGTCACCCAATCTTTAGAAAAAGCCATAGACTCGTCCTTGTTTGCGTATGCTTTCGAGTTTGTATAAATACATAAACATTTCCGTGACCCGTCATCAGAAGCAAATTGTTCAGAGACAGTGCGTGTATTGTATATTGCACAGTGAACCAGAATTCAACGAATTATATACATAATAACATTATACATATTTAAAATGGAAACCGCTGAATATTCGTCCATCATAGAAATTCAGAAGAAACATTTGCAAAACCTCGAAAAGCTCATGGTGAAATTAACCGATATGCAGAAAAATCTGGAACAAGAACAAAAACGAAGTGCTGCTGAAAGAGACAGGGCCGATCAAGAGAGAAAACGTGCCGAAGAAGAGCGAAAGGAGATGTTAGCTGAGCGGGAGAAAAGCGAAAAATACAGACGAAACGCAAATAAAATTCACGAAGCGTTGATGTCTAAGTTCGCAAATTCGGTTATTCAACCAAAAAATCAAAGAAAACAAGGAGTATTTTGTATGTTTTTATTGACTACAAAGCACGATGATAGAAATCTATACGCTGTATATACGGCTAGAACACAGAAGAGACGTGTTGAAACTATAAGAAAATATGTACGAAGTAAATTATTGATTCGACTGTGCACGTTCTAATCAAATTTGAGATAGAACCGAACGCCATGGCTCTGTACAACAGAATTAAGCAGTATATCGAGGATAGACCGATGTTTGCGAAATGTCACCCGGAAAACTCCAACATCATACTATTGTCTGAAAATATTTCACCTGAAGAATTTTCAAAAAGGATTATAAAAATTAGAAATCAAAATATGAAAGAAGCTGAGATTATCAAGCATGAATATTTAAAGTAATTTACAGTATTAAAAATAATAATATGTATATTATACATTGCAATGTATTAATATTATAGTGTAAAAAATACCTATTCTTTATTTCTAACTATTATTTCTGTCAAATATTGTAATATTATGAATATAAACGAAGCTACGCAAACAAAATTTTTTACACACCGACAAAGAACGTTAAAGCCATGGATTACCCAAGGACTCATAAAATCAATACATCGACGAGACAAACTACACAGACAAACAAAACGATTTCCTAACAATTTAACATTACAAGAGTGCTACCGAAAATATAAAAACATATGCAATAAACTGGTCAAAATCACAAAACAACAATACTATCATAATCAAATCCTAAAAAATAAAACGGACTTAAGAAAAACATGGAAAATTATTAAAAATGCAACTGACATACAGACTTGTAAAACCCAGGACATTAATACAATACAAATAAATGGAAATACCTTTGACGCTATAACAGACCCTAAAACAGCAGCAAATAAATTCAATACTCATTTTGCTAATATTGGAAATAAATTGGCTACAAAAATAATCAACCAGTTAAATACAACTGAGGATGATATGGTCAATTCCTTCACTTCCAAATATCACCTAACTAATTCTATATTCCTTACGCCGGTGACAGAAACAGAAACTATGCGACTAATAGACGAACTTAAAACCAATACAGCACCAGGACCTGACAGCATAACGACAGACATACTGAAAATGACTAACACTCACATAACAATACCGCTGACATACATTATAAATAAAAGTATCAGTGAAGGCATTGTACCAGCCCACTTCAAAAATACAATTGTTTGCCCGATTTTCAAAACTGGAGACTCAAAAAATACTAGACAACTATAGACCCATATCACTTACTAATACAATAAGTAAAGTTTTGGAAAAAGCTATCAAAACCCGCATAATGACATTTTTAGAAAAAAATAAACTAATATCAGCAAACCAATATGGTTTCAGAGATGGACTAAACACAACAGACGCATTAATGAGACTGACCAGTACCTTAGTGACTGACATTGACAATGACCAAAGTTAGTTATATTTCTTGATTTGGCAAAAGCATTCGACACTGTGTCACATAAAATTTTAGGCAAAAAATTATATACAATTGGTATACGTGGTGTCGCTCTAAAATGGTTCCTGAGTTACCTGACTGGCAGGAGTCAAGTTACGAAAGTCAACGGAAAGTGCAGTGACAATATATCACTAAACTTTGGAGTACCTCAAGGAACTGTACTCCAATTTTATTAGTGTATTTGCCATATGGCACATACACTATTGGCGTCGGTCGGATGGCGGGACCTAGGGGTCGGACCAAAATTTCTCGACGTTTCATAGCCTCCTGAACACTTTGGCACCATTTTTGAAAATGTTTATATATATACAGTGTGTCCACAGACTCATCCTCAACATGGGGATCTCCGTTGTTATGGGAGATAGAGATTTGGTTAAATGAGACAAAATGTGCAGAATCTCCAGTACTACTACCCTGCGTAGTCAAACTTTCCATATTTTCTTTGGTTCGCGACCGACAGTTGAAAAACGAGATTTACCCATTTTCGTTTTTTGTTTATAACTCGCTTATTAAGTAAGTTAGAAAAAAAATATTTTCACTTTCTTAAGGCCGTTTTTTATGAAGATTTCAAATCTCTTTTCATATTTTTATTTACTTTTATAGTTTTAGAGATACTTGTATTAACTTTGTTTTTTTAAATACACGTCAAGGATGGCCATGACACCATTCGAAAGAGATTTTTTTTCTCTTTAATTTGATATGAGGGTTGATGGATTTATTTTCAAAAATAACAGAGTTATACGCAAAACACTGATTTTTAATAGTAGGCTATGCTAAATTAATTGATAAAACAACAGAAGGCTTAGCAAACAGTTGAAATTCGCGTTGGCTTAGTAAACGGCTGTTTTGTTTTAGCTGTCAAAGTGTAGTTTGTTGCTAATTTGTCAATTTACTAAATGATTTATTAAATTTACTTTTGTTATCATGGAACCATTTTGTAACAATGAAAAATTTGATATGTTATCTATTGTTACATTCTATGTCACAAAAATTCGACCAGAGCTGCAGAAATGTACTTCGATCAGTATCCAGAACGAAGACAACCTCATTCGTCTATTTACAGAAACTTACGAGTAAATTTAATAAACTATGGATCATTTAAAAAGCCGTTTACTAAGTCAACGCGAATAAGTAAAGAAGACAAAACTACTGTTTTACGATCAATTGTTGAAAATCGCTTATTTTTCATTGTTACAAAACGGTTCCATGATAACAAAAGTAAATTTAATAAATCACTTAGTAAAATGACAAATTAGCAACAAACTACACTTTGACAGCTAAAACAAAACAGCCGTTTACTAAGCCAACGCGAATTTCAACTGTTTGCTAAGCCTTCTATTGTTTTATCAATTAATTTAGCATAGCCTACTATTAAAAATCAGTGTTTTGCGTATAACTCTGTTATTTTTGAAAATAAATCCATCAACCCTCATATCAAATTAAAGAGAAAAAAAATCTCTTTCGAATGGTGTCATGGCCATCTTTGACGTGTATTTAAAAAAACAAAGTTAATACAAGTATCTCTAAGACTATAAAAGTAAATAAAAATATGAAAAGAGATTTGAAATATTCGTAAAAAAGGGCCTTAAGAAAGTGAAAATATTTTTTTTCTAACTTACTTAATAAGCGAGTTATAAACAAAAAACGAAAATGGGTAAATCTCGTTTTTCAACTGTCGGTCGCGAACCAAGCAAAATATGGAAAGTTTGACTACGCAGGGTAGTAGTACTGGAGATTCTGCACATTTTGTCTCATTTAACCAAATCTCTATCTCCCATAACAACGGAGATCCCCATGTTGAGGATGAGTCTGTGGACACACTGTATATATATATATATATTATACCACCCCCTCGGAGGCGACCAAACACAAACGGTTCAACAAGCTTAACTATACGAGCTGTGACAGACTGAAATTTCTGTACTGACAGATGCTAAATCACTTTTTTTTTTTTTTTTTTTTTTTTTTTTAACTACAACCTTTTAGCTGCTCTACATGGGACCGAAAGAGTTCTCCAGAAACCGGATCCTGTAATACCACACTCACTGGACTTGTGAACTCTACAATAACACGGGGTTGACTATACCTAGCTAGAAACTTTAGATGGAATTGAGGACGCGTCTTGGTATAATGTAGCTTCTGAACTACTTTATCTCCCACTTGAAACTTTGACGTTAAGGTGCGATTTTTATTATATTGTCTGGCCTGTCTATCGTGGGCTTGAGTCAACATACGCTTTACATTTTCTACTGACGGAATTTCGGGATTTTCCCACAACACATCGATTGGAGATTTCAAATCTATAGGCAACTTTATTTCGCGAGACAGAAAAACCTTACACGGTAATTCTTTTATACTGTCGTGAAACGAGGTATTATTGCTGAACGAAATATGATCGAGCAGAAGGTCCCAATTTAAATGATTTTGGAATTGTTGCTCTAGCAGAATGGACAAGGTGGACCTTACATTTCTATTCACACGTTCGACAGCATTACTAGAGGGATGATAAGGGGAGGTTCGAATAGTATGAGAACCCCAAGAGGCACAGAATTCTTGGAACTTGTTCGATTGAAAGTAAGTCGCGTTATCAGTCACCAAATGCTTCGGTGCTCCATAGGTTGTAAACACTTTATGCAAACATTTTATTATAGACGCGGCACTCGAATCGGGAATAGCAAACAATATCAGCCATTTACTAAAACTGTCGACAATCAACAATACAAATTTATTACCTGAGGCGGACGGAATCAACGGGCCCATCAAATCGATGTAAAGTTTGTCCCAGACAGCAATTGGAACTGTAGAACTCTGTACGACTTTATCCGGATGAACATCTGGTTTATGACGCAAACATAGATCACAACCTTTTACTGAATTCCGAATGTCAACGAACATTTTCGGCCACCAAAATCTTCTCTTGATATATATATATATATATGTGTGTGTGTGTGTGTGTGTGTGTGTGTGTGTACACGATAACTCTCGACAGACTTAATCGATTGAAACTAAATTTGGTAGACACGTTAGAATCCATCACCACACGAAGCCTATTTAAAATGGGCCTGATCGGACCATTTTAAGGGTTGTATTTAGGGGTTCCAAAAAGTTTTTGGGCCCAAAAATACCGAAAAAATTGTCAGAATTGTTTCAAAATTGAAATTTAACTCTTTAGTAGAGATTAAAATGTGCTGCTAAAATTTTAATAAAATCGGCCCGACAGGACCGGACTTTCAAATTTTATGAAAACACTAGTTTATTGATACGGATTTACTTATGGAAGGGTGTATTTAATTTGGTGCAGATGTTGTACTGATAAAATCCATGTCTAATATTGAAATTTAGAAAAATTTAATTATTTTAAGGGATGTATTAAGGGGTTAAATTATTTATTTTGTCAAAAAACAAACTTATGTTCACATAATAATGCCACAATGCCTGTATTAGCAAATACACTATATTGTCGGCAGGGTTTGGCACTGCGACCCGAGTTTTTTTTCAATATATGTCAATGATCTATGTAATATTGACATAGATGGTGAAGTAATTTCTTTTGCAGATGATACTGCTCTGTACTTTTCGGGTAACTCATGGGAACAAGCCATAGTCCTAGCGAATATTGGAATGAACAGGGTTTATGAATGGCTCAACAATAATCTTCTAACATTAAATATTACCAAAACAAAATACATCACTTTCAGACCCACAATAGCTGGCCAACCGCAAACCACAAAAATCACAATACACACATCACATACATGCACACAGAATCAACATAACTGTATATGCACACCACTAAAACAAGTACAACACATTTACTTAGGATTAATACTAGATAGACACCTTAAATGGAATATACATATTGACACGTTATCAAAAAAACTAAGGAAGCTTTGTCACATATTCATAACACTTAGAAACATATTACACACAGATATGTTGAGACAAGTATACTTTGCTCTGTGCCAATCTGTAATCGAATATGGTATTACTATCTGGGGCGGCACGTATAAATCCGCATTGAAGGCACTTGTTTCCACCCAAAAACTCCTTCTCCGAATAATCCATAAAAAACCTCGTCGCTACCCTTCCACAGAACTCTTTAGTGAATTTCGGATACTAAACATTTCTCAACTATTTGCTAAAGCGATCTTATCCTTGTTCCATAAAAAACCTGAAAACCGTATCCCATATCATCATAATTATGATACAAGAATTATGTCCCAAAATCCCATACAGGTGCCAAAAATATCGAAGACTTTTAGCCAAAATCATGCGGCTTTCCTTGCTCCTAAACTATATAACAGCATACCAATAAAATTCAAAAAAATAAAACATCTACAAACATTAAAAAAAAAAATTTGGCTGGTTGTTACAGGAAATTAATTCAAAAATAATTTACAGCATCCTCAATCACTCTGATTGTATTAACTAAATTTGCTAATATGAAATAACATCGTAGATTCATTTAGTTTTATCTCTATACTGTTCTTTCTCTTTTCTTTTTTTTCTTTTTTAACGCTACATCACAAATTAAAATTTGTAAATTATTGTATTGTGTCTCCTACCCTGGAACTGGCTTTGCCAAGTTGGGTAGGAAAACTTATTAAGTAAATAAATAAATTATAATATCAAATAAATATATAATTAAAATTGTTCTTAATTTTTATTGTTATCTATAAAAAAACATAAAGAAATAAAGAAACGTACTCCCATTTTTCAAACATTTATTATCATCAACTCAAAATACAAAGTCATTTTTTTATATTACATATTTATGTAAAGGGATTTGGGCTACAATTACAATGCGAATTTTTAGTATTGTATTTATAAAATATTCAATGCATCAATAGATTGTTTTAAATATTAGATGTATAGTTTTTGAGTAATTAATTATTGAAAATGTGATTTTCAACACATGGTTAAAGAAAAAAAACTCGCCGGAGGCGTTCATTTTTACTAGTTTAATTGAGAAAAAGATAAACTTAAAATTCGAAATCCAACTCGGGCAATGTAAAAAATTTTTACAATATCTGAAACTGTGTCAATATACATTAGGCAAAATAAATAAATAAATAAGCTACCGAAATCAAGTTTATGTTTTAATAATGAGCTGTGACGTGCAGTATTTAAAACAAAAAAAAATAATAATTTCTGAAACCATATTGTAATATTTTTATTTTAAAGTTTTTTTCTTTGAATTTTCTTCGGATTTGCAGCCGCTGTCATCGTCGTCGTCGTCTTCATCATCATCAGCATCGTTATGACCAATAGTACTTTCGTTTATGTCTGCCATGTTGTCATCGACTACGTCGGTATAGATGTATGAAATGAATATAATATCTAATTTATTTTAAAAAACAAATTTACTTACTAGATTATAAAACTTAAGACTAGCATACTTCAAAAACAAACTTATTCGCTAGTGATTAGATTATAAAAAATTAATAACATAGCATTTCAAATAGACAAACTTATGTACTAGATTATAACGATACTATTTACAAATAAATTAGTACCGTATTTACAAAAAAATAGTCGCAGTTTTAATGTAAATTTTGATCATCGGGTATGGCGCTATGACCCCAAGGCAGCGTATCGTGCGTGCCCGGTACGAGATATCGCTTGTCGTCGTGCGTGCTCAGACCGATTTTGTTTATTTCTTGGGTTTCAACCTCGTGCTTTATCGATCTGAACACGCACATGCTGCACATCAGATCCTCTTTGCTTTCCAAGCAGTGTAAATAGTCGTGAAATTTTAATGCCGCTACCACGTTTTTTTTGACGCCTTTGCTTCTCTTGAAACAACTTTCCTCGGCGTTTTTGTCGTAATCGCACGCGGAATGGTCGCATTCGATGACGTCGCAAGTTT
>CM077525.1:27989083-28007924 GCA_039654895.1 Mongoloraphidia duomilia | reverse complement strand
TCTTGCTGAGTTGCAGGCATTATTATGATTGATGTGTAAGTATTTATAAAGATAATAAAATAAACCTTACTATTACCATGAATCAGGAGAGGAAAACAAGAAAAACCAAAACCAACATAACCAAGACATCAAAATAAAAATAAATAGATATAAATAAAAACAATTAAATTTCATAAATAAAACATTAATTAGATTGCGCTACACTCCTGCCTTATATCTATTAAATGCATTCCTCTAAGTATCATCTGTTCGCGCGTGTTGTATCAAATATCTTCCTTATCAGCATTTTAGAGGCCGTTGGCTTTCGTATAACCACGTATGCATTGTACATGTTTAATTGCTACACATGCACCTGTGACGGGAAGTGTAACACGTCTGTACCATTTATTGAATAAATAATTTCAAGCCTATCATTTTTTTCATGAATATTTTGTTCCTTCCATGACCACCCATTTTGCGTATCTCGCTGTCAACTATGTCCAACTGTCTCTAGCTGCCACCATAACAGTAATCTCCTTTAATTTGGAAAAAAGAAAATTTCCCAAATTTTTAAAAGATCCCATTAAAATAAAATCACAAAACTTAGTAACTGTAATTAAAAAAAATAAAATTTCCTCATTTTAACAATTAAAATCTCATCCGTTTTAAAACAAAAAGTTGCCATTCGTAAAACAAAATTTCACCAAAAATTCCATAATTTTAAAAATCAAATTCAAAATCAAAATGAAAATCCCACCAACTGGCACCAATGTAATGATAGCGGGTCTTTGAATGGTCCTTGGGCCAAGCTTTTACAAGGAGGCGGGTTATTTTTAATATTTGGTCATAGAAGGAATCTGAAAAATATAATCTTGAGGTATAAAACAACAATAATAAAAATATATCATTTCTTACCAATTTGAACCAATCTTTATTCACTAATTTAAACAAATAATTATTCCTTAAACAAATCACTTATCTTTAATTACTAACCTTACTATATCTACTGTATTTTAACAACAAAACATTAACTGTACGTTCACTGATTACTTTCAACGACTCTCTTTCTCACTATCAATTAACTGATTTTCAACGTACTGTCGTCTGACAGTCGGGGGCAGTCAGCCCCCGACTTGTAACCATCAACTTCCAACTGGCTTCAACTGCTCTTAACTGGCCTCGCGATCAATCAATCGATCTTCTTTTATCAGTTCGCAACTAAGGTCTTTGGACTGCGAAAGTCCTGTGTCAAACGTAGACATTGGACTTTCGCCGTCAGATTGAACCTCAGTTACACGCGCCGCAGTAGAATTGCTGTATTGCAATTATTAATAATTCTAAACAGGGACGTACTATTACACGATGTTCGAATAGTTCGGGATGAACCGTCGAAACAAGATCCAGTTTGCAGAAATGTCAATAATTATTGTTTGACATTTTGAGGTGCAGGCATCGCTACGATGGCAGCAATCTTATTTGGGTCTGACTTGATTCCTTCTGATGAGATTAGGTGACCAAGATACTTGACACAATGTACAAATGAGCATTTGCATTGATTTGCCTTCAGTTTGAATAGTTGTAGTCGCTTGAAAACTTAATCTATCCATTGATGTACTCTTTAAAAGATGATGAGAGGTCGATTAAATCGTCAATTTAATCTAATATCAGCACATTCTGGATGCCGGAGCGAAGTCGGTCAATTAGTTTTTGAAATGTGGATGGCATATTGCGCAGTCTGAATGGGATTCTGTTGAAACGATAGTGGCCAAAGGGTGTAATAAAGGCGGTATTGTCCCGATCTTAAAGCCCTCACGGAGACGTGCCAATTTAGACAGAAAACTACGTTTCACATTAATTTAGATGCACATTTAAACTTCTTTTTAGAGCGTGATCAGGCCACGAGTTGGAGCGCCAGTTTATAAGATTGATATTTTCTGCTGACAGATTCAGCTATTTATTTCATGTTATAATTAATTATACTATTAGTTTCACAAATGATTTAATAAAAAAAAATAAAAGACAAATTATTAAAATTTTGAATTTATAAAATAGTCAAAAAATGAGTGCATGTACAAAACAAGTTAGACTCGTGGCTCTGATAGAAATGTCCCGCTGTTAAGATACTCCACGTTAATCTTCATAGCCATTTTCCCCTTTTCTCCCTGTCTCCCGTCTTGTGCATATCAGCGCAAGTCATAGTAGCGCGTTCGCTTTATACAGGCGATCCCTGTATCCTGTTGCTACATGTTACTGACAGTACACTTAATTCACAAATGGCATTTCTGAACTTATTTAAATTCACCCTCAAAATATTATTAATTAGAAAAAGATTACATGGTTTGAACCCATATTATTGCGACTGTCGTTTGTTCTTCACCTAGCCTCCAAGACACGCCACGGGTGCTGTCTTGGAGACTGGGTGAAGAAGAACATGTTTTTAAGATCTTCTCACAGGTTTAAATTTATTTCGTTCCGGTTTCTCTATAAAATTTCCTTTTTTTCTTAAAGCTACAATTGCTATTATTCTATCATTTCTTTTGATAGGCATTTGCAAAATTTTTTTCAGTTTCCTCATCGCAATGCTGCCTAAATAAATGACGGGAAAAGTGACCTACTTCCTCATAGCAGAATATACATAGGTCTTTATTAGAAGTCGGTTCATTCGGTTTCTTATGTGCAGATAAAGAAGACTTTTCCTCATTAACAGATCTCTAAAAATAATATTAACTATAAATTAACAATATCACCGCGGCTAATAATAAAGTAGATTTTTACTTTTTTTAATCTTCACTAAATGTTACATTAGGCTTGGGTAGAACAAGATTTTTTTTATCGTTGCATGGGGGGGGGGTCGGTGTAAGTTAAAATTGAGTTTTCGGGGTCGGCGCCCCATTTGGCCGCCATTTTGAAAAAGGGGTGCTAACAGGTTTTGCACTATATCTCCGTAACGGTACATCTTACAGAAAATTTGTAGACAGGTTTTTTGTTTAGAATCGAATTCTCTACAACTTTACTAGTGATACTTTTTGTCAGAAATTGAATAATTAAAAAGATATTCCTTATAGAAAATAGAATCTTTTTTTGTTTTTCTGTTAAAATTGAAAGAAAAAAAATATAATTTGTTTCTTCTAGTTTTAACAGAAAAACAAAAAATATTCTATCTTTATAAGGCATATCTTTTTGATTATTCAATTTACGACAAAAAATGTCTGGAGTAAAGTTGTAGAGAATTCGATTATAAACAAAAAACGTCTACACTAATTTTCTGTAAGAAATACCGTTACGGAAATATAGTGCAAAACCTTTTAGCACTCTTTTTTCAAGATGGCGGTCAAATGGGGGGCCGCCGACCCGAAAACTTACACCGATAATTTATTTACAATTTTAATAGTAGGTACTTAAATTGAAATATTTAAAAAAAGGGTAATTAAAGCTTTATAAAACTTACGTTTGAGTTAGAAAGTCGGTGAATTTATCTTTTTCTTATATTTTGACACTAATTTTGAACAGCAGTCGTCAGAATCGTCTCATGACTCTGCTGATGGTATGAAACTACTACCTGACGAATTTCCAGCACTTGAAGAACTGTTCGATTTATTTGTTGGTAGTTTATTTAATAAATTTCCCTCGAAAAATTCATCAGAGGAGGCATTACCAGATATTTCAGTTATATCTTTTCTATTTTTTGGCATTATAATTATTTTATCACAAAATGGAATTTCTTCACTGTTTCCAGAACTATCCAAGTTAATAAAACAATTTGTTTATACGGCTGAATTTATGAAATTGAAGAAGGTGATTGGATAAGCACTAAGCAGCCATTAGACCAGTCATAATCAATTCCTGCATTTTTAGAAAGTAAAAATCATTTTTACAACCTATGTCACAGTCGGGAACCGAACCCGATCCTTTCCACTATGTGCGACCTTACACTACCGTGACACGATTTTCAAACAATCCTGTATTTCTATATATTGTCACGTTGTACTTTGTACTCGTGACAACCCTTCCTATAACTACCCTTAATTTAATTATCTTACACCTATTATTGGGTTTATTTATTGGGTTCTGCTCATTTATTTTAAGATCTGACTTACGAATTATCAATTGTTGCCTCAGTGATAAGTGCTAGTTTTAAGTTTGTGTTTTTTGAGTGACTGTGCTGTAAATATTTTTCAAAAACATTTATTCACGTCCATTGTCAAAACAATTAGATTTCTTGGCAACGGCAAAACATAAACATATTTTTTCACATTCGATTCTGGACCATGGTTGAGTACGGATGTCCGTCCGGTGCTACTCCACTGGACGTTTTTCTTCGTATATAATCTACTATTTCTATTCTACAAGAACGAAGGAGTTTCACAAGACATTGTCAACATGAATAGCAACAGTCTACTTAATTAGTTCGTATTTCCTTAATTTTATTATTATCCATTCATATCTCACCGGAATTCGGTAACGTATTAGTTTTATGAATGAATGAATGAATGAATTGTGAATTATAGACGCTCGACAACAGAGGTCATTAGCGTCTGTAAAGATACAAAGTGTAAACAAAACAAAAGTAAAAACAATAATATAAAAGCAAAATCAAAAGTTGACACACAATAAAATAAAATCGTTATAAGTACAAATAAAATGTGTCATATAATATACAGAAAGATATAAAGAAAAAACCATAAAAGCTGTAAATGAGCCTAAATGTATATAAATAAATAAAATTAAATAAACCGGTCAAGACCGGTTTCTTTTAAAAATCGAAACAGCAGATCGACATTGTCAGGATCATTTCCTAAAACAATCGACAGATCACCTGACAATCCGATCTGCTGTCGTGTGTCCCTAAACTGGACACACTCCATTAAAATGTGCGAGACGGTAACACGAGTGTCACACGTCTCACAAAGGGGCGGGTCCTCCCGAGCCATTAAAAAGCCATGGGTTAGTCTACAGTGACCGATGCGTAGCCGTGTAAGAACCACTTCCTCCCACCTGGAGGGACGGCAAGATGTGAGCCATGGGTCAACTGTAGATTTTATAGCTCTTAACTTATTCTCCTCGACAGCACTCCATTCATTTTTCCAGAGCTGCTGCACGGCTGAAATCAGTACGTTCTTAAGGTCATCACCGATAACGCAAAACACGCTCTGACCGTTATTTGCAGCGTCTTTAGCTGCAGTGTCAGCTAATTCATTGCCAGCGATTCCCATGTGGCCGGGAACCCAACAAAACCGGACAGTGGTTCCACCTCTTTTTAAAGAGTACAATATGTCCTGAATTAAACAAATAAGAGGGTGGCTGGGATAGGAACGCTGCAATGCCTGTAGAGCACTCAAAGAGTCGCTGCAAATAACATATTTGTGCGGACCGTGCACATGTCTCAAAGCCTGCAAAATTGCATATAACTCTGCAGTAAAAATACTGCACTCTTGAGACAACTTGTATCCAAAACTGTCGTTATCGGTGACGAACGCGCAACCAACTCGGTCGAGAGACTTTGAACCATCCGTGTAAACGGAACGGTAGTCTCGATTCCGATCCAGCCATGCCAGGAAAAGCTGGCGATAGAGCTCTGGAGTTGTTGTATTTCGAGGATGAATGGAAAGTGACATGTCGATGACGGGCTCAGGAATTAGCCACGGGGGTACAGAATTACGGCCGACTTTAAGAGTTCTAGGAAGGGCCAACGGAAGTTCATCTAGGAGAAGAGTCAACCTGATACCGAGAGGACGTGTTGCATTTCTTCTCCGTCTATACAGAGAAGAAAACCTTGGTTGAAATACGCAACTGTAAGTTGGGTGATCAGGTTGACTACGGAGTTTAGAGACGTAGGATAGCATATTGCGTTTCCGCCGGATGTTCAGCGGAGGCTCTCCGCATTCAGCGGCAATGCTAACAACAGGACTGGATCGGAACGCTCCGGTTGACAAACGTATTCCGGCGTGATGAACAGCGTTTAACGTCCTAATGTACGACTCACGCGCCGAGTCGTACACAATGCTACCGTAATCCAATTTAGACCGTACGACTGCACGGTAAATACGCAGCAAAACAGTACGGTCTGCACCCCACGTGGTGCTGGATAAAATTTTTAAAATATTAAGGGAAGACATCGACTTCCTCTTTAAAATATTAAAATGAGCCTTCCAATTTAGCGACCGGTCAAACGTAAGTCCTAAAAATCGGGCAGTATCTTGCACAGATATGAGCGTATTATAAAGATATAAGAATGGTTCCTGATAACAACTACGAATGCGGCAAAAGTGCACACACTGGGTTTTCCCAACGGAAAATTTAAACCCATTGTTAGTTGTCCAGTTCTGGATGCTATTAATGGCCAACTGCAAATGACGTTGTGCAGTACGAATGTACTTTGACGAGCAGTAGATCGCCAAGTCGTCAACATAGAGCGATGACTCTACAGACGATGGAATGCTGTCAATTATGCCATTAATAGCGATGGAAAATAAGGTGACGCTAAGAACCGAACCCTGTGGAACACCATTCTCCTGTGCAAAGACACTAGACAAAGTGTTGCCGATACGGACTTGGAAGTAACGCTCCAATAAAAAATTATTAATAAAATTCCCAAGATGTCCTCTAATACCCCAATTGTGTAATGTTCGGAGTATCCCGTACCGCCATGTAGTGTCGTAAGCCTTTTCTAGGTCGAAAAAGACCGCTATCAAGTGCTGTTTGTTAAGAAAGGCGTCCTGTATTGCGGACTCCAGCCTGACTAAATGATCCATCGTCGAACGGTGCTTCCGAAAGCCACACTGGGCATTCGTGATCAATCGTCTGGATTCAAGAATCCAAACCAATCGTCGGTTGATCATACGTTCGAGAAGTTTTGACAAACAGCTAGTCAGTGAAACAGGACGATAACTTGATGCTTGTTTTCGGTCTTTACCGGGCTTCAACAACGGCACTACAATAGAATTACACCAAGCGGTAGGAAACGTATTGGTGTACCATATTAAATTATACATCTTGAGAAGGAATATAGATCCGGAGGGAGGTAGCTTTTTCAAAAATTGGTAATGGATATCGTCAGATCCTGGAGAAGTATCATGGCAATCATGCAAACTCGACTGTAGTTCCCACGAGGAGAAAGGTGCATTGTAGTTCTCCTCATTTTGTGAGGAAAAGTTTAATGCAACTTGTTCTGCTTGATTTTTCTGAGCAGAAAAACTCTCTAAGTAGTTTGCAGAACTCGAAACTTTTGCATAGCATGAACCCATGTGATCAGCGACATCATCAGGCGACGTAATTATGTCATTTCCCATTACCAATCCAGAAATGTAATTGAAACTCTGTTTGCCAGAGATCCTCCGAATTTTCTCCCACACTTCGCGGGCGGGAGTAGAACTTCTTACAGTGGAAACAAACTCTCTCCATGACTGCTTCTTACTCTCTGCTATGATACGTCTGGCAATGGAACGCTTTTGCATGAAAAGTACACGATTTTCATCCGTCATATTATTTTTGAAGCGACGGAGAGCTTTACGACGTTCACGGATGGCATCCCGACAAGCCTGATTCCACCAGGGAACAGGCACACGTCGCGGTGTTGTTGACGTGCGTGGGACTGCAGCTAAAGCCGCCTCGATGACCGCATCCGTGAAATGCTCTACAGCAGCATCGACATTGCCAAAGTTCATTTCGCCGACATTTAACACTTGCTGAAAGTGTGACCAATTAGCGTCTTTTATTTTCCACTTCGGGGAGCGTTTTTCATCCACATGGAATGAAAGAAGACGACAAATGATTGGGAAATGGTCACTGCTACAAAGATCGGCATTTACTTCCCATTCACAGGATGGGGCGATAGAAGAAGAGCAGAGAGTAAGATCTATAGCGGAAAATGTCCCATTTGCAGCCGAGAAATGTGTATTGGAACCTGTGTTCAATACGACCAAGTTTTTATTCAGAATCAACGTCTCCATTAGCCTTCCACGAGCATCCACACGATTTGAACCCCAAGTGGGATTGTGGGCATTAAAATCCCCCATGATGATAAAGGGGCGTGGAAGTTGATCTATAAGAGATGCAATGGTTACAAGTGTCGGTTGTTCTGTTGGAGGAATGTATATTGAACACAAAGTTACCGGATTCGGCGCATATAGTCTGACAGCGATGACCTGTAAGTCAGATTGTAATGGGACATTTTCGGAAAACACATTGTTTCGGACTAAAACTGCCACTCCGCCACTGGCACGTTCCACGAATGGTTTATCTTTACGATAAATCGTAAAACCACGAAGAACCGGAGTGTTTGTGTCTTTCAAATGTGTTTCCTGTAAACTAATAGCAGTAGCATTATGATCATTAAGGAGGAGTTTTAATTCGCTGAAATGAATATAAAAACCGTTCATGTTCCACTGTAAGAAATTGAATGTGATAATTAGTGATAAGGAGCTACCTCATTTTTTTCCTCGCTGCATCAGACCGATGATGAGGAGGTCTGCTTATATTTTCGTCCATAGCAGAGTCTGCACTGCTGCTATGGTCGATGCGTGTCCTTGTTATAGTCATAGTATGACTATTATCCCGGTTCAAGATAACCTTAGTTTTCTTTACCGGAGATACATTTTTATTCTTGTTAACCGGAGATTTTACCGGTGATGTAATTTTCTTTACTGGCGATCTCGATCTATCTGGACTTTTTTTATTTTTATTTTTATTTTGTTTCTTGACAACAACTTTGGAACTGGATGGGGAAACTTCGGTTTGTGTAGACATGTCACATGTCTGTGTTGACATGTCTACTTTGACGACAGGAATGGCAGCAATGTTTGCAAAGGAACGTGTAAAAGAGGGGACAGTTTCACGATACTTGCGCTTGGCCTCTGCAAAAGAAATTTTTTCTGTTGTTCTTATTTCTTGTATCTTGAACTCCACTTTGTATTGTGGACATTCTCTAGATCTTGCAGAGTGGGTTCCGTCGCAATTAACGCAGTGAGATACCCTTTTGCACGGAATATCTTCATGCAAAGGTTGGCCGCAATTGTCACAGAGACTAGGAAAGCTACAGTTATTCTGTGAATGTCCAAACTTTTGACATTTATAGCAACGTAAGGGAGATGGTATATACTGACGTACTTTCAAAGAATAGAAGGCTGCTTTAATCGATGGCGGAGGCTGCGGTGTACAGAACGTAAGAATATGAGACGGTGTAGGTACTAATTGACCGTCTCTACGTGCGTGAATTCTGTATACGTCTGTAACACCTTGGTCTTTAAGTTCCTCTTTTATTGTTTCAACAGTACAGTTGAGCAGGTCAAAACAATAAATAATGCCCTTAGAGAAATTAAGCTGCTTATGCAGTTCTACTTTTACTGGTACGTCTGTGCACATGTCCACACCTTTTATATTTGTACATGCCAATACCTTATGAGCTTGATGCTGTGAAGCTGTTTCAATTAATAAACATCCATCACGCAACTTTTTAACACTTGGAAAAGTTCCAAACAAGCCATCAAGATGTTTATTAATGTAAAAGGGACTGTCGCCGTTGAAGTTTCCAGTTACCTTAGTCATTATCAAATATCTGTTACAAGGAGTAACATTCGCCAGATCATTACCAAATAATAAATTTAAATTGTCATCTTTACGCCCTCTCTTAGAGGGAGGGCTGGTTAAAGAGGGGAAATTTTCCATAATAATTTTATTATATTCATCAACCGTGCTCCCCGCCCACCACGGAGCCCAACAAGGGGACGATGACCGCAAACCGGTACAGAGCGCCAGGGCTACACGGTGATATAGTCAGCTCAAGAGACGGCGCCACTCCATCAAAAGACACTGGCTCACCCCGCCGGAATACTAAATAAACACGACGTTAGCCGATTGACTAGACTGGGTTAGGTCTAGCCGCCCGTTTACAGCGAAGCGGAGGCCAAAGCAGTGTGTTGGTGCACCCAGGCGAACCTCAACTGCCAGGATCCTCTTTTCCGCCTTACGGGTCACCGCGCACGGCAAACACGCAGGTGTACTATTAGGGACTACTACAAACAAAGGACAGCAACAAAGGTGTACCCATAACGGAGGGACAAGACCGCTAACAACAACAAAAGACAGAAGAACGGAAGAAGAAAAATGTTGCGACTGTCCTTCCTTCATAATAGTCCCTAAATGAATCACCCAGCCGGGTACACAACCGACTGGTGCGTGCTCGGGTTTCCCTGGGTTCGCCAATTCCCAAAGAACATTGTAATGTAATTGCGATAAACAACGACATTCCAATGTTCCCCCTGGGGGCGTATTAGTTTTAAGCTTTCTTTTCCTTCCTAGTCTAATTGAATAATTTCCATATTATTCCAATCTTTATTATTTAGATTCTTATCAAAAATTATGACTTGTCATTCATAAAATAATTAGGGAAGCAGGAAATCGAAAAAGTTTGATTTTACGGGTTAAATTCCTATTACCCGCAAAGCAATGCAGCACCCTGTATACCAGTAGCTCCTCAAACTCTTCGGTCAATGTGTCCTTTAACTCCACCAAAATGTGAAATATACAATCCAAACACAAGGTCACAAACCAAACACCAATTTTTTTGAACCCAAAATCTGTCTGACTATAATATTTATTTTCCAACTGACAACGTACTTACTTATTTTTTTTATGACATCCTATCATCAATGCCCGAAATATTATGGCAAAATTAAATGTATGAAAATATTTTTTTTTCTAAACAAAAAAAAAGATAAAAAAAACGTTATAATACTATACAATACGTATGAAAAAAGTTGCGACTGTCTTTCCTTCATAATAGTTCCTAAATGATTTACCCAGCCGGATATACAACCGACTTGTGCGTGCTCGGGCACCTGGGAACGCCAATTCCCAAGAACATTGGAATGCAATTGCGAAAACTCAACAACGACATTCGAATGTTCCTCCGGGGGGGAGTTGGTACGTTAGTTTCTATTTACTTATTTGTGAATTTTGATAGCTTTTTTCCAGCTTTCTTCGGCAGTTGATAAAACTGATCTTTCTGTTGATGTCTCTTAATCTAATATACGTTTGTGTTCTACTCAAAGAATTACTTCAAATGGCATTGTTGTGTCCTGTAATCGATCTACAGTTCTTTGAGCTAACTTATGAAATTTTTTTTTTCTTTACTTAACGACTGTTCATGCATTTGGTAAAATTCAGCTTCTAGGATTTGAGCAACTTGCCATAGATCTTCGTTGGGATGAAGAAAAGAACCTCTCGAAATTTTCTGCAGCCAATCAGGTGCCCTAGATGCATCTAGTTGTTTGGTAGGGATCCCAAGAGAATATTTGTTATTAAATTTATAGGCTGCATATCCTACGACATATTTTAAACAATCAATGCTAATTTTTTCTTTAACCTCATAATTTAAATTTTTAATTCCAATTATCTTATCTTCTAAATAATGCGGTCCAACAAAGTAGGTTTGTTGTTCTACTTCTTTACATGATTCCATCAATTTTTCTTTTTTAATGACTAGATTGGAAAGCATTTTTTGTGTTAAACAAATCTCTTCAGTCTCTGATGTTTGACTAGTGGATGGCTCTGTTTCATTTAACACGTTTAGAAGACATAAATCCTGAGCTTCCATGGTATTTCTATTTTCAGAGAAAACAGCTGCCAAATTTTTACCCAGAATATTGAGTCAGCTGTTTATGATATTTCCATATATCATAAGCTACTTCATCTTTTTCTGATTCGTCAGAAGACTGTATGTATTTAAATAGTTAAATACCTTGCCTTTAGCACTTGTATCTCTAAAGTGCATTAATTTAAATCGAGGATCTAACGCAGTAGCAATAGCGAAGATTGAAGAGTGCTCCAATTTATTAAATCGTTTTATTACTTGCGTTTCTAATTTCGCTTTTAATTGAAGAGCTCCATCATGTGTAGAGGTATATTTGTCTAACAAATCTCGCAAACAACTGACGAGTGGAATCACTTTGCTGATCGTTACATAGTTTTGACCGCATATTTCTTTAGTGAGCTTTTCAAAAGGTTGCAAAAGTTGCACTATTTCACGAGGGCAGCTCAATTCAGTAGATGTAATGATAGGTGGCGCCTCTGAGCGAGTTAACAATATTGCACCTATAATTGGAACTAGCTCTACAAAACGTTCCAGCATGTAATAACAAGAGTTCCATCGAGTACGTACATCAAGAATGAGTTTTTTCATTTGGCCTTCTTTCACCCCCATACATTTTTGTTTGTTACGTAACTCATCGCTTGCTTTAACACTTCGCTTGATATTGTTGGATTCCTCCTTTAGGTGCTCCAAATTAAAGGTTTTTCTTCTGACACCAGGGCAGATCTTTGTTTTGTGGATCTCCGTGACACTTTGTTTTAACGTTATTATCAATTAATGAATTTATTTAATTTTATTAATTGTTTCTTCGTTGTCTTGGAAGGTGTTTTAAAGAACACAATAATCAATTTTAACTTTAATAAATTTATTTTAATAATAACGGAGAGATTACAATTTGATTTACAACAATGTATTTACTATTTAGTAATGACTTGCAGTACTAAGTATAATTATTGCCGACTATCGCAATGTCTGTTGCGACTCTTGTAACGTCCCTTGCAATACTTCTTGTAATGCCTCTCTGGGGTGGCTGATGGCCAGCTATTTATACTGAATCTTATCATAAACAAGTGACGTAATTATATATATGGAGGTGAAAGTTAATTATTACTAATTACGTTAACATTCCTGATCATACTGCAACGAAACAGCCGTATCGTGATTGCAATTTATAATATAAACAATTTTTACTTTCATAGAAAACGATTTTATAGTTAAAATTAAAACTAACCTCTTTAGTGTTGACCGGACATCTCATATTTTGTATATAAAAATATCTTAAGGTATTAATGTGTTAAACACATCTAAGAATAGATGAAATATATCTATATTTACGTAAAAATGAATTATAATAATCATTATATTAGTTATGAATTACCATGGTATGCTTAAAGCAAATAGCAACAATTTTATAAGTTTCGTAGCTGTCAGATTTAATAAATACGCAAACTCAAGGTTGCAACATATAATATATCAAAAATGAAATATTACATCAAAAGTAACTAGAATAGTGTGCTAAGCCGCGCACAGATGTCCATAGGTGGAATGCCTAAGTCAACTTAAAACAAGTCGGTCGGACAACGTTCGATATTCGGACGGTTGCGCTAGTATACGACACGCCAGCAGTACACTGTTTGATCCAGTTCTTTTCAGAGCTCACACAACAGTTCATTCCAGGAACTCATTGAACGAATCCCTCAGAGTAGAGATGGACATATCAGTGAATTTTCAGTAGCAGTGAAAACTGTGAATGCTACTTTTTATTCACTGCTACTTTCACAGTTAAAATATCTCAGGTAAACTGGTAAAATCCTTTCAATGCGCAGTGTGGCATATGCATTGTGCACTGTGCAGCGAACTGGGTTAGTTGTTAGGATATAATATAGCAGCGGTGAAATGAATTATGAAAAAATGCGTTTCACAGTCACTATTATTACCTATTAGGCATAACAAAAGATTTGACCGGATGTAACGTAAAGCAGATTTGTATTTTGCATGAAGGTCACTGTGAAAAATGGGTACCTATATTTTTTTTGTCCATGTATTTTTTGATACGTTAATTAACATTATCTAAATTTGAATTAATAGAAAAAATTATTCGAAACACTTTTGGACAATCCGCGTCATGAAACATTAACAAAGCAAATATATTTTTTGCTTTTGTTTCGCATTTATTTTTCTTATACTTCCTAATTTTTTACACTTAAATAACGTATACTGTACAAATTATTAAAACAAATCAATATCTTGTGCCAATAGATAATGATATACGTAAATACGATAGGTACCTACCTACCAGGTCGCTGTGAAAAATTGATATCTGTGAAAAAGTAGCAGTGAAGAGAATACTTGCACATCACTACCTCAGAGACGTTCAAACTTCATCGTTGCGATTCGCGACCGGTGAGTGTTTAGACTGTACGTTGCACCGTGATTATTTCGTTTCTACCAATGATGGACTGTCGCAGTCTATCGGTCTAAGCGGCTAATACACAAGTGACGTCGGTCTATAAATAAATTTCATTGACCATCTGTCAAGTATGCTATTTTGACCTTCTGTCACTACTTACTAAGTACAATGGTAATTTTCATTTAAATTTTACCGGTTTCAATTAAACCACAGATACATAAAAAATGTGTCTAGATATATGAGCACGATAATGTGTTTCTAAGGATTTGTAAATGTGTTATTGGTTGTAAAGAATTTATATTTGAGCTGTTTGTTTAATAAATCGGCACTAGCTGAAATTACCAAAATCTTTTCATTTAAAACTAATTGATTTTGAATTACAGCCGTTTATTTCAGTGTTAAATATTCTCCAGCCAGTGAAGCATTGTACACACTTATACGACGCACATACATACACAGCTTCGTTTGTTACGGGTAAAATGTACCCTAAAGACGAAAGCTGAACACACTCACGCCACGGCCAAGTCTATCACGGATATATGTATCCTCTAGACGACTCCGTAAAATATACATTTTGATTAGCGGTTAACGGGTGGATGCACCCTAACGCGAAGCAATTACGTACACGTGACACTCCAGACACCGAACGTTTAGTATGCCTGGATATAATACCGGCGCCTAGAGGTTCACACGCTATACGTACACCCTAGCACCAAAACATTTCGCGGCTGGAGAATTATATTCGAACTTTGCATTTTAAACTACAATTTTCACTTTAAGAGTAGCATAGAAAGGTTATAGGGTACTTAAGTGGTTTAGGACGATCCGTCAAACCCACAAACCCCTTGTATGCGGACCCACCGATCCTGTTTTTACTGTCCACAGGCATTAAACGAACGTCCGTCTGTCTCTTAAGATTACAGACAATAAGTTACGCGGTGGGAGTTTTTTTAGAGCCAGTAATAATTTTGCTCAAGGACCCAAATAGTACCCTTTTGAGACGGCCTAAAGAACAGAACCGTTACAATACAACCACCTCCGGGAGTATTTTAAAATTTTGTTTTGATTTTGTAAAATTAAAATAAAATGTTCTCAAATTGAAATAAAATTTTCTTTGCTTTTGATTAAGATAATTGAAGTAAAAATTTCTTAATACTAATTGGTTTTGATTAAAATAATTTCTTAAATGTAGTTATTAGTGTAGTATAATCTATAAAGCTAAAATAAAGAATAAGTTGTTAATTTTGTAATATTTTTAGGGGAGTAATGCTTCGAATATTGTCTGATTTCGTTGATCGTCTTCCTGATATTCTTGTTGGTGGAATGTAGATCGTGTCTTGTGTATACGGTTGAAGCGTGTTGAGTTGTTGTAATTCTGCATCGTATTGGTACTCTGGAGTTAGTGAATTTGATGCTGGTGCTGCTCGGCTGCATTGGTTGAATATTTGGACGAAGGGATTACAGCACGATTGTAACCGATGTTCCGGATTTCGTGGTTCCTTTACGCAACAGATGTAGCGTTTTAAGATTGCAAAAAGTCCACACCATTTGAAAAAGTTGTATCCAATTATCAATATTAGGAAACCACCGATAATTGCGATTGTTGTACTGAACCAATTTGAATGTTTTATTATGAATGGTTTGTTCAGTTGTTCTTGCAGAATTTCGTCGAACTGTGTTAACTTGTGTTGAGCGTAGTTGAGTTCGTTTAGGTCTAAATTTTGTAGTTTGATTGGTTGCATAACGATATTGTTATTTGTTATGTTGTCGTGAAATTTTATACAACAGTCGTCAACCGTTATATCCGTGAATGGAATTTGATTTGTGATGTTTGACACGTCTTGTAGTATTGATTGGACTTCTAATATTATTTGATCTGTGTAAGCTTTGCAATTCTGGTCGAGTTGGATGATGCCAGTAGATTTTAAAGTTTCTTCTTGTGATGCTTTGTTTTGACACATTATTGTTGCGCTTGATGGCTTAGAGAGGACATAGAGCCACCTGTTGTGTTGGAGAGGGTGCCATATTTTAAGATCTGCTACGATGTTTCGTGTTTGGCAGTCCTTGGGGATGGTTGTTGTGGTCTTCGATAACAATTGTGTTTCACAAACATGTTTCGTGAGTCTTTTGGACATGTTTTCTTTGCATATGAAACATTCTTCTTGGTATTCTTGACAGTCGCTTAAGTCGTTGAGTAATGAGTAGACTGTTTTCGTTTCAGATATTAGTAGGAACGGTTTTTTAGGTTCAATGTAAGAGTATAGATTTGGATCAGATTTATGTGGAGAGGGTAATGGAAACATTTGATATAAATTGTATGCGAAAGAATTAGTGAGTGGTATATCGATTGCTAATACAAGGAGATTATTTTGTATAAATGCATTTGTTTTAATTAATTTATAATAAAGATATGTGTTTTCCAAAGTGGGTTCAATTGGAAGCTCGTAATGTGATGTAATTAATCTTAATTCGTTTAGCAAGGCGGTTGGATGTAGCATTTCAAAATTAAGTATTCCATGACTGATTAAAGAAATTGATTGTAAATAATTATGAATTATGTTTCCGGTTTCAGTAGTTAATTCATTTAGCAAGGTAATGTGATCGTTTATTTCAATATCATAGTTAAGTTTGGCTCCGTTCGTAGTAATCTGTTTTGCAATCTTGGTAAAGTATTTAAGATTTTGATTCATGATGTCTGTATTTTGTTGTAGGTTTTTCAGTGTCGTGTTAAAATTTGTTATTGTTGTTTCATGAGGACTTGAGTTTCGCATTGTCCGTTTATTAATAATTTGATGGAGTCTGTGTAAAAATCTGCGTCATCGGCATCGGGTGTACTGATTAACCATTTTAGAGCATTTCCTACTCCGTTTATTATGCCACGTTTTACTCGTTTTATTTCTAATTGATGAGAGATTATTGCAAAATTCAGTTTAATTTCATTTAATTCATTACGAACGATATTTAGAGAACTTGCACAAAGAGTTTTTAAGTGTTTGCTCTGTAAATATACACAGAGATTTAGGGATTTTTGATAGAACAATTCGCAAGTTTTGACATGTTCCTCTATGAGAGTTAAATTAGTGAAATTTAAGAGAGTAAACTTTTGGTTACTTAATCTAGCGGTTCCTAAATGATTATAAAATATGCCACTACTTTGATTTATTGGTGTGATTTTATAAGAAGATATTAGTAATAATTGAGAGATTAGTAGGAAAAGAATTAATTGTCTATTCATTTTTATCAGACGTAGATGGTCCGGGGTCGTGTTCTGAAAAATCAGAATTATATGGTTTTAACATATTGAAATGATATGTTTTTATTTTTGTCTTAGTTAGTTGTAAATCTGCCGTTTTGTTTGGGTGTACATTAATTATTTTATATGGTTCTTTATAGTTAGGCGAGAGTTTTTTATGTTGGGATTTCGATAATATATCGCGTAATAACACTAAATCATTTATTTTGAAGTTATATTCTTGTTTGTGAGTTTGGTCAAAATTTTGTTTTGAGTTTACTTTACTTTGCAGTTGTGAGGATTTAGCAATTTCGAGGATTTTTAATAATTTATTTTTTATTTGTTCTGAGAAGTCGTCATACGTTTTATTTTTTACTAATTTAGGAATTTTTGGATCAGTGCCGAAAACTAATTCGTAGGGGGTAAAATTCGTACTCTTATGTATGTGAGTTATAAGAAAAGACTGCTTGTTTTAAGTATTGATCCCAGTCATTTTGATTTTCATTACAAAAGCATTTAAAGCAGTCTTTTAAGGTCAGGTGTGTACGTTCTAGAGAACCATTTGTTTGAGGATGATAGGGGTTAGAAAATGTGTGATTGACGTTTATTAATTTATTTAGCTCCTTGAAAGTAGTGCTAGTAAATTCTTTACCTTGATCAGAGAGGATTGTTTCCGGGAAGCCGAATTGGGTGCAAAATTTGAAAAATTTGTGAGCTATTATTTTAGCGTTATGTTCTGGGAGAGAGTATATATATATAATATATATATACTCTCTCCCAGAACATAAATCCGATGCGATCGATCTGCTCAAGCTGAATGTGGAACGTTTCGTCGCCTTGAAATTCAATCTGGAACTTTTCGCGGATTTCTGCAAAGCGAACGTCGGCGACGGCGACAGCGAAAAGGAAACGGAAGACGAGCCCTTATGCGAATTGAAATCGTTCAACAGCAAGAGCACGGCTCTCACTCGAGGGAACGATCCGAACTCTATCTACGACGAAATAGCGGCTAAAATCGTGAAGAAGACCGAAGAGTTCCAGGAAGTGCAGAGCGGGTGGGCGCTGCGACGGATACGCTACGTCGAACTGAACGTAATGAAGTACAACCCGCTGCGAGCTTCGAACTATATCGAGCTGCCGAAGAAGATCCGCGCCAAACACGCGGTCGTCAACGTCCAAAACAACGACGATGCATGCTTCGCCTGGTCGATAGTGAGCGCGCTGTACCCAGTCGAAAAACATCCGCTGCGAGTCGCAAGTACGTACATTACGACCGAATGTTAAATTTCAATGACATTGACTTTCCGGTGAAAATAAAAGACGTGCCTAAATTTGAAAGACAAAACACGAACGTCAGCGTCAACGTGTACGCTTTGAACGAAAAAGACGAAATAGTCGTGTTCTACGTGACGCACGATAGAAAGTGCAATCATATTAATTTGTTGTATTTATGCAACGACGCCGGCAAAACTCATTATGCGTGAATTCACAACCTGTCGCGACTGATACGCAGCCAGTTGACGGCGCATAATGGACGAATTCATCTATGCGACGGATGTCTGGTTCCGTTCGCCGACGAGTTCAAGCTGCGGAAACATCAGGAATGCGGCAAGGTGCGCGTGTCTTTGCCGAC
>CM077525.1:27932329-27988983 GCA_039654895.1 Mongoloraphidia duomilia | reverse complement strand
CTAAATGAATCACCCAGCCGGGTACACAACCGACTGGTGCGTGCTCGGGTTTCCCTGGGTTCGCCAATTCCCAAAGAACATTGTAATGCAATTGCGATAAACAACGACATTCCAATGTTCCCCCTGGGGGCGCTGGTTTTTTGGACGAGGGGAAGAAATACCATGCCGGATACCTCTGACGCGTTGGGCCCCCTAATGCCGGACATCGAATGGCGTCGCAAGCGTCAGAATGAAATATTTGGAGAGCCGTCTTCGTCACCGCCACCGCCTACGTCATCGCCGACTTCGTCACAGTAACAATCACCGCGCCCCGGTTACCAAAATTAAGAAATAATCTAAGAAATATTTAAATTTAAATACCTTATCAATAATTATATATTTAAACCTAAAGCCTAAATAAATATAGTTTCAAAAATCGTTGTCAACACTTTTTTTTGTATTGAGTAATGCCAATCCTTTTATCCTGTAAGTTATCTCAGCTGCTGCAGTAAACACACGCTCGTGTTGTAAACTGTGCGATGTAATTTTATGCATTCGCAATAATTAATAACAAAATGAAAATAAAATAAGAGAATTGACGTACAAAATGTTAATAAAAAAGTTAAAACCGACACGCTTAGATAAATTACCAAAAAAAAAACCTAGTTTTTCCTTTTCATAAAAAACGTAATTTGAAATTCATCCTCTGTATAATATCTATTTGTACACATCTCTAGGTCAAGTCCAATTGGAACGTTCACGTGCCTCTATTTATATACCCATTTTAATGCATTTGTGATAAATTCAACAATGGACGAGGAGTCAAATGCGCTTACCCAGATGACTGATTGCCGGAAGTGTATGCAGTACGTGCATTCGCGCCCCAACTCAAGCATTGCTCTAACAGAAAAAAACCCAGTGTTAAAAACAGCAATTGCAAATTTAAAAAAAAACGAATAGACACCTCTCTCTCGATGTTATAGGTGTGTAACACTAGAACGATGCGCCTGTGCGACCCTGCAAAAGAATAATTGGCTCCATCCTCCTGGGACTGATTTGAGTATAAACACGCGTGTTAAAAAAATACGAAAAAATCGTTCAAAAAATAAATGTATGAGTTAAACTAAACATTTTAGTATTGGGTTGGCGTTGGGCCTCGGGCTTTAGGCTTCCGGGCTTAAAGAAAATTATTGGGGTGTATAAACAATAAAAATTCTGGAGCTCCCCTCTGGAAAATCCTTAAATGTCGCTCGGAGTCGACTATGAAAATAAATCTCGACGAAATTGTAGGTGGTGCGTCTGAAAAACGTTGGTCAGCGTGGAAATGAACCTCTGGAAAATGTCTGAGCGTCAACTGTGGAAACTCGACGAAATTCTAGGGGTGGTGGTGCGTCTAAAAAAAAACGTTGGTCAGCGTGGAAATAAACCTCGAGGAAATTCAGGAAAATTCTCAAATGACGTTCCGCGTCGACTGTGGAGGGGGGTACGTCTAGAAAATGTCTGAGCGACGACTGTAGAAACTCGGAAAATTTCTAGGGGTGTGTAAACTATGAATATTCGAGGTGTGTGAAAAATTCGGTGAGCGTCGACTGCCAGCGAGGGTTCCTCAGCAAATTTGCTTGGAAAATTCATCGGGAAAACCGATGAAAAGCCGATTGTTTCAGAAAGCCCACAACCTATCTTTTGTAGTGAATGGGATCCTGGTTTTCGGCTCTGAGCAACCAAGCGAAGGCACGGATTCTGTTTGCTATCGAACACTACATCATTCACCACAACGATACTATACGCCCTACAATTATCGAAGTGAGCAAAAGTAGAAATAAGTGGACAATTAATCATCCTGGCATCCCAAATCAATCAATTAGAGGTGTGGTGAAGGCCCATGTCCGGTCGAACACGACCGTAACTTCACTGTAGTGGCGTACTGCCGGACCCAAGGGGTAAGTTGAGAAGACACCAACACTGTTGTTCAAATCACCGTAAGGCGTTCCGGCAGGTAACAGCTGAAGGGACAAGCTGAACGCGATCACAACATTATAACGAGTAATACATCTAAAGAAATGTTTGATACATTAAAAAACATATATCAAAGAGAAACCGGTCAACAAAAGTGTCTACTGATGCAAGAATTTTACAATTTTCATTTTGATAAAACAAAAGACATGATGGGAAACATAAGTAACATTAATAACATTGCTTTCAAGTTAAATCGCATAAATCAACCCATTGATGATACCATGATCATGACAAAAATAATGACGGTTTTACCGGAAGAATACAAGCATTTTAGTAGCGCCTGGGATTCAACTACCGAAACAAACAAAACATTGCAAAATCTGTGTGCGAGAATTCAAATGGAAGAATCAAAACTCAAGACTGTGTTGAAAGAAGATGAAAATGTATCATTTAAAGCTGAACTTAACAATAAAAGTAAAAAAGCAGTTCGATGTTTTTCGTGCAACGAAAGGGGTCATATTAAAATAAACTGTCCAAAAAGAAATGTCATTTGCAAGAAAAACAACCACGCTGAGAAAGATTGTTTTTATAAAGATAAAAAGTGTTGTGCAACCTGTAAAAAGACCAACCGTGTAGAACAAGATTGTTTCTATAGAGATAAAAAAAATAATAGCTTGATCTCTTCTTTTCAACTATTTTCAATTCTTCTTCTTCTTTTATGTCGCTGTGTTCTGTCGCTTGTTGTTTTCTGTAAATTAGTATGCAATCAATTAGGTTCGTTATGTTACGGCTACTATAGGTTTCTTTCAAGATTTTCTAAGCGTCGATTTAACACATGACTCGATCGAAACTAGCGTTGAGAACATTTACAATTATTTAAGTAACATCATGGGATTAAATATAAAAAAATAAAAAAATTGACTCACCTTAAATTATAAGCATAACTCTTCTGATATTGAAAAAATGATGAAGAAATACTTCCAACTATGTGGCACAATACAAATTATTAACCCGTAATTTTTTCAAAATTTTTGTATTGCTTGGTATGTAATATGTTGTGTCTAATACTCGCACTGATATCAAATTTAAATACTTACATTTAACAATACGTACTATTATTTTTTCAAAAACTTTATTTATTAAGCGCGTACAATCTTCAAACTGTCAAAGTATTTAATGAATGTCCAACTACTTTTATCAATTTTCATCTTTAATGCTTATCGAGGCCTCTCATACCCGTCGGTAGCTTAGCGAAAATTGTAGATAACTATCGACACATTTATCTACGAAAATCGATAAATCTATGATCCAGAATAGCAACTGTCGAATTTTATCGGTAACTAGCTTTATCGATAACGACAATTGTCGATAGCAGTGTACAGAATCCCGCTACAGGGCAGAAATATGTTTCTTGGTCAGGTAAAGAAGTTAAAGCTCGCAGATTGAGTGCAGGGAGACATGCAGGGTACAGTGACAAAGTAAGTTTACAATACAACAAAGACAGAAAATATTTGAAAATTATTGGAAACTAGGCGATATTAACCGACAAAGAGACTTTATTGCAAAATATGTTGATTTTCTACCAAAACGCAGTTCAAGAATACGAAATTCTAAAGTAGAAACCCAAGAAGAAAAGCAAAAAAGAAATAAACAACTGGTTATCATTTGTCTATCATTTGTCTCTTAATCATCAGAAAAAGGAAAAAGTGTGTCAAAAATTTTTCTTTGACACGCTGTCTATTAGCTTACAGATTGTGAAAGCTACCGCTAAAAAAGCAACTATTGATACAACCACTATAGTATCAAAAGATATGAGAGGTAAAAGCACAGTGTAATAGCCGTTTACCTAAACGATTTAAAATTTCGGTTAGAAATCATATTAAAAGCTTTCAACCTGTTGACAGTCATTACTGTCGTAAAGACGTTAACACTCGGTTTTTGCTTTCTGATTTAAATGTCAGCAAGATGTACGAGCTATATAAAATAGACTGTAATGAAAAAAATTTTGAGCCTGCTAAGCGATGTATTTATTACATTTTTAACACAGAGTTCAATATTTCGTTTGTGAAACCGAAAAAAGACCAGTTTGACTTATACGAAAATTTAAAAATTCAAGCAAATTTCAATCAATTTCAACCAAATTTTTATAATTACTTACTTATTTCTAATAATTCTTGTTATAATTAAAATAGGTTTATGTTATGTATTTAATTTGATTACTTATCACTTAATGTGGTGTTAACTCTATTATTTTAAATTGAGTAGGAATTAACGATCAACTGTAACCAAACTTAAATTAAAGTTTATTGAAATTGATTTTTTTAACTTGTATTGCTATAATTTCATTGGCAAACTTTTGAGGTTCATATTCACGGCCGAAACATTATAACAAATAACATTTTATTAAAGTCTGGTATAAACTTGGTCGTTAATACCTGCCTGATTCATTAATTAAAAAAAAATTATAAAGAATACATTAAATTCTGTTACCAGAGCTTTAACAATAATTTCTCTGAAATACTAACATTTTCCAAAGGACCTTAAGTCCATTGTGTTAAAAAAAAGATAGAACCGTAATATCTTAAGTCCGTATTTTTTTGAAAATTATTGTAAAAAGTAAAAATTTTTCCGAGACATTGTAGAACATAAAAAAGTAAGACAAAAAAAATATGGAAACGAAAGACTAACATTTTAAAAATAGAAAGAAATTCAACATTAAAGTTGAATTATCTCGAAAACAAGTTTTTGGACTTAAGTGGGTTCTGCATTCACCCAGCGATTTGATACCACGTACAAATTATTATTGTAATTGAAGAAAGTTTAATAACCTTAATAAATAAAATTTTACAAGAAAACTTTATTAATATATTTTTGTATGTCTATGGACATATTAGGCCAATAAAATTTTCGTTTTAATTTTTTGTATGTTTCCAAAATTCCTCTATTATTAATTTGTTTTCTAATAATTCTTTACATTGAATTAATTTGTATGTTTCTTTAATAACTGTGATATCTGTCAACAAAATAAATACGAACGAAATCCTCACCAAATTCCCATTAATCTTACTCCAAATCCTAAAATACTTTTTCTAAATTTGCAAAATCAAAATATATCAAATCTTCTGCTGTAGAAATCACTAATGGACTTATAAAATATTTTTCACAATATCAAGTTCCTAACGAAATAATTTTTGATAGTGGAACTGAATTTAATAACAATTTGAGTAGTGGTTTTATGATAGTTCAAGCCCACCCTAACCCTCACGGGCAAAGAGGGGCAAAGGGCAAATAGGGGGAAAAGAGCAAGGGGGGTGGCAAATAGCTTTCGGGGGGGAGTCCAAAAGCATCTGGGGGGCGAGTGCAAAAGCATCCGGGGGGCAAAGGGTAGCCTGGGGGCATTCGGGCTCTCAAGTTCTAAACGTCTGCGAGGCGAGATTCGACGGAGTGGGAAGGCAACACCCTCATCCAATCGTTTGCGAGCGACGTGCGGCCATAGATAATCTGGGTGGAGTAAGCAGGAGTTCAGATTCCAAGGCTATACCCTCATCTAATCGTTTGCGAGCGACGTGCGACCATAGTTAATCTGGGTGGGGCATGCAGGAGTTCAAAGCTCCAATCGTATGCGAGGCTCCGACGGCCAAAGATAATCAGGGAGTAGCATGCAGGAGTCCAGGCTCCAATCGTCTACGAGACTACGGCGGCCATAGATAATCAGGGAAGGGCATGCAGGAGTCCAGGTTCCAATCGTCTGTGACTCATAGTGTTACTTCGTTGTAGCCCCTGCGCGCACGTATGGCCTAGATGGTCGATTGGAGCCTGGACTCCTGCATGCTCCTCCCTGATTATCTATGGCCGTCGGAGCCTCGCATACGATTGGAGCTTTGAACTCCTGCATGCCCCACCCAGATTAACTATGGTCGCACGTCGCTCGCAAACGATTGGATGAGTGTGTAGCCTTGGAATCTGAACTCCTGCTTACTCCACCCAGATTATCTATGGCCGCACGTCGCTTGCAAACGATTTGGATGAGGGTGTTGCCTTCCCACTCCATCGAATCTCGCCTCGCAGACGTTTGGAACTTGAGAGCCCGAATGCCCCCCAGACTACCCTTTGCCCCCCGCTGCCCGTTGCCCCCAGATGCTTTTAAACTCCCCCCCCCCGAATGCTATTTGCCCCCTGCCTCTTGCCCCCTCTTGCCCTTTTCCCCCCTTTGCCCGTGAGGGTGAGGGTGGGCTTGAAATGTCATAAAACCACTACTAATTTGGTTAAAGAAATTATTATTAAAAACATATAGTATTAAGATTCATATGACATATTACAGTAGACAGTTTTATATATATACTAGCGGACCCGTCCCGGCTTCGCTCGGGTGGTATGAAATTATGATTTAATAGCGGTCACCCATTACTCCGCTCACGTATATTTAGTATAGCTGATCCGGCAAACGTTGTTAATAATTTCTAGGAATAATTACATTACTCACTCGCTTCGCTCGTTCGTTTGAATTTTATTAATACAGTACTCACTCGCTTCGCTCGTTCGCTTGAATATTATAAATACACTACTCACTCGCTTCGCTCGTTCGCTTGAATATTTTCGCCTACTCACTCGCTTCGCTCGTTCGCTTGAATATTATAAATACACTACCCACTAGCTTCGCTCGTTCGCCATATATGTATTTTTTAAAGCTTAATATAAAAATCGCGATTAAAAATCAGGGGTTGATCGTATAAGGGTGAAAATTTAGAGTTGTATGTATTTTTCAATGCTGAATCATGAAAAAATTAAAACAAAAAATTTTGTCCAAAAAATAAAAAAAAAAATTTGGGGTGGACCACCCTTAACATTTAGGGGGATGAAAAATAGATGTTGTCCGATTCTCCACCCTACCCGATAAGCACACAAAATTTCATCAAAATCGGTCCAGCCGTTTCGGAGGAGTATAATAACGTACACCGCGACACGAGAATTTTATATATAAGATATAATTTAACCATTGTGGTAGGTAGCTCAAAAGATAAGTTAACAAAAGACAATGTGTGGGGTGAGCAAGAGTTCACGAAAGACGCGAACACTGTCGCTTCCGCAGTCTACCACAGACTTAACTCTACAGATTTGACAAACATTCATACTATAAGATTGATAAGCGATGGCTGCGGTGGACAAAATAAGAATTCCATTCTCATCGGCATGTGCTGCAAATGGACACTAAATCATCCAAATATTAAAATAATAGAAGCATATTTTCCTGTTACTGGACATTCATATTTACCATCAGACCGGGTGTTCGGACATATAGAGGCAGATATCAAAAGGAAAGATGTGATTATAAAACCACACGAGTATCACAACATTATTGCAAATTATGCTACCTTGATAAGAGTGGGTGAAATGACTGCAAAGTGTACAATTGGAAAAGTTGTACAGAGAAAATTATGAAACCTCCAGGTCAATGGCACTTTAAATTTATGGAATCCAAGCGAATGTTAATCAAACGATGTCGACAAAACACAAACAGCGCGGTAGTACAAGGTGAAACATTCTATAAAACCAATTTGGGTGCCTTTCGAAATGTTTGTCGCCGAGGTAAATTCTGCAATGACATTGTACCGATTGAGGTTTCAATAGGCGTTCCAGTGAATCAACTAAAGATTATTGATGTATCAACATTACTCACAAAAAATGTACGGATTGGATTGGCAAAACATTAGTGACCTGTCATACTACCGAACTATTATCAATGAACGTTTAACTAACTTTGACCACACTTATGAAAGCAAAGAACCTAGTTATTGTGAAAGCCGTACGGAAAATATCGAGTTAATGGTTTAATTAATTTTGATTTGTGAATGTAATTAATAAGAAATATATTGATTTTGAATAATTTTTGAATTGAATGTTTTATTAAACATACATATACTTACGACTATAAATTTCCAACATTTCCATTTTTTCACTTGCACATCCCTAAAAACTGACGTGTAAATTTCTAACAAATATGGAAAAGTCCATTAATGTTCAAAACAAAAATGGCAAAGTCCATTGTATTATAACAATCATGGCAAAGTCCATTGATTTTTTTAGTTTTAAACAAAATTGTGTTATTTGAAATGACTAAAACCATTGTAATTAAAAACAAATAACTAATGATATCTAATAACGGATCACTGTACTATTAAATTGCAGTATTTTAAAGATTATTGTTTTTTTGGTATTGTGAAAAATTAAGAATGTGGGACTTTGCCGACTTTGATATTAGACCCCTGAAATAAAAATATTCAAATAGATAAAGATAAAATATCTTTAAAACAGCCACAATGTCAAAATTTAGATAATTTAAAGTAAAGGTGCCCTTACACGGGCAATTTTTAAGCTATATAATTTAGCTTACCGAAAATACATAAAATTGGTAATAAAATTCGGCCGGTAGTTTCACAAATTAATTGTGCTACATATAAATTGTCTCAATGGTGGGTTAATAGTTTTCTTTCAGTTACTGGGTTTAATCCTAAATTTTCTATTAAAAATACTGAACAATTAATTGAGAATATTCAAGGTATTAAGTTTCCAAAAAAATGTATATTATTCAGTCTTGATGTTGCAAACCTCTTTCCTTCAGTTCCGATTAACGAAGTGATTTCTTTAGTTACTTCGTTGATAGATAATTGTAATTGTTCAGACATATTGAAAGAAGCTCTTATTGAATCGCTAAATATTTTCACCAAACAAAATTTCTTTACGTTTAACAATAATATCTACAAACAGACAGATGGCGTAGCTATGGGTTCGAATTGGAGTCCTGTTTTCGCAGAAATCTTCATGAACCATATGGAAGAAACCATTTTCAATTTAAATCACCCCTTGATTAATAAAGTATGCAAGTGGTTTTCGTTACATGGATGATATTTTCATTGTTTGGTCGGGTACAATAGATGAAATTAATGAGTCCTTAATACTTTACACAAGAACTTAACCTTCACTTCAGAAATAGGTATGAAAACCTTGAGTTTTTTGGACATTTCACTGACTCTTAATCCTGACGGTCTGATTGTATTTAATATCTTTAGAAAACCTACTAACACGAACCATTGCATATCTTTTTCTTCTAAACATCATAAATTACACAAACAAGCTTTCTTTAACAATATGTTTTACAGATTATTCAATTATCCGTTACCGAAAAAATCATTCTTACATGAATTATCTACTATTATTTATATAGGCTTAAAGAATGACTTTCCCATTGACGTTATTAAAAAATATTTCACGAACTATTTTTACAGATATCAATTCAGAGTTTCCGAACTTAGTGTTCTTGACAATAAAGCTTATGTTTCAATAGATTATGTTAATAAATATTGTAATAACCTTGTACAAGTATTCAAGAAATATAATGTTAACTTGTCCTTTAGTAATAATAACAATTTGAAGAAATTTCTAGCTAAAAATAAAGACTCGAACCCGCTAATGGTCAATAGTGGCGTTTATAAATTGATATGCAACTGCAATAAAGCTTACATAGGTCAAACGGGTAGACCTTTTACTGTCCGCATTAAGGAACACCTACGTGATTTAAAATCTTTAAACCCTACTTCTAGTTTTGCCGAACATATAGTTACAGAAGGTCATGATTATGACAAAGATAATTTTGTACAAATTTTACATCTCCAAAATAAAGGTAAAATTCTTAATAACTTAGAAAATTTTGAGATTCTGTCTTTTATAGATAAATTTGGTCTTGATAATATCCTCAACGACCAAACTTACCCTATTTCTAATAAAGTCTACCTGAATAGTATTATAGAATATATTAATGAACACAGACATAGTTAACATTATTAATAAATTATAAAAAAATATTTTTTGTATACTTAATACATTTGAAATAATCATGTACAATTTTCTTTTATAACCGCTGTTTAAATTTTGATTTTTGTTACCGCTGTTATAGAATTGAATTGAATTGTGAATTATAGACGCTCGACAACAGAGGTCATTAGCGTCTGTAAAGATACAAAGTGTAAACAAAACAAAAGTAAAAACAATAAAATAAAAGCAAAATCAAAAATTGACACACAACAAAATAAAATCGTTATAAGTACAAATAAAATGTGTCATATAATATACAGAAAGATATAAAGTAAAAACCATAAAGGCTGTAACTGGGCCTAAATGTATATAAATAAATAAAATTAAATAAACCGGTCAAGACCGGTTTCTTTTAAAAATCGAAACAGCAGATCGACATTGTCAGGATCATTTCCTAAAACAATCGACAGATCACCTGACAATCCGATCTGCTGTCGTGTGTCCCTAAACTGGACACACTCCATTAAAATGTGCGAGACGGTAACACGAGTGTCACACGTCTCACAAAGGGGCGGGTCCTCCCGAGCCATTAAAAAGCCATGGGTTAGTCTACAGTGACCGATGCGTAGCCGTGTAAGAACCACTTCCTCCCACCTGGAGGGACGGCAAGATGTGAGCCATGGGTCAACTGTAGCTTTTATAGCTCTTAACTTATTCTCCTCGACAGCACTCCATTCATTTTTCCAGAGCTGCTGCACGGCTGAAATCATTACGTTCTTAAGGTCATCACCGATAACGCAAAACACGCTCTGACCGTTATTTGCAGCGTCTTTAGCTGCAGTGTCAGCTAGTTCATTGCCAGCGATTCCCATGTGGCCGGGAACCCAACAAAACCGGACAGTGGTTCCACCTCTTTTTAGGGAATATAACTTGTCCTGTATCAAACAAATCAGAGGATGGCTGGGGTAGGAACGCTGCAATGCCTGTAGAGAACTCAAAGAGTCGCTGCAAATAACATATTTGTTTCGAGGATGAATGGAAAGTGACATGTCGATGACGGGCTGAGGAATTAGCCACGGGGGCACAGAATTACGGCCGACTTTAAGAGTTCTAGGAAGTGCCAACGGAAGTTCATCTAGGAGAAAAGTCAACCTGATACCGAGAGGACGTGTTGCATTTCTTCTCCGTCTATACAGAGAAGAAAACCTTGGTTGAAATACGCAACTGTAAGTTGGGTGATCAGGTTGACTACGGAGCTTAGAGACGTAGGATAGCATATTGCGTTTCCGCCGGATGTTCAGCGGAGGCTCTCCGCATTCAGCGGCAATGCTAACAACAGGACTCGATCGGAACGCTCCGGTTGACAAACGTATTCCGGCGTGATGAACAGCGTTTAACGTCCTAATGTACGACTCACGCGCCGAGTCGTACACAATGCTACCGTAATCCAATTTAGACCGTACGACTGCACGATAAATTCGCAGCAAAACCGTACGGTCTGCACCCCACGTGGTACTGGATAAAATTTTTAAAATATTAAGGGAAGACGTCGACTTCCTCTTTAAAATATTAAAATGAGCCTTCCAATTTAACGACCGATCAAAAGTGAGTCCTAAAAATCGGGCAGTATCTTGCACAGATATGAGTGTATTATAAAGATATAAGAATGGTTCCTGATAACAACTACGAATGCGGCAAAAGTGCACACACTGGGTTTTCTCAACGGAAAATTTAAACCCATTGTTAGTTGTCCAGTTCTGGATGCTATTAATGGCCAACTGCAGGTGACGTTGTGCAGTACGAATGTACTTTGACGAGCAGTAGATCGCCAAGTCGTCAACGTAGAGCGATGACTCTACAGACGATGGAATGCTGTCAATTATGCCATTAATAGCGATGGAAAATAAGGTGACACTAAGAACCGAACCCTGTGGAACACCATTCTCCTGTGCAAAGACACTAGACAAAGTGTTGCCGATACGGACTTGGAAGAAACGCTCTAATAAAAAATTATTTATAAAATTCCCAAGATGTCCTCTGATACCCCAATTATGTAGTGTTCGGAGTATTCCATACCGCCATGTAGTGTCGTAAGCCTTTTCAAGGTCAAAAAAGACCGCTATCAAGTGTTGTTTGTTAAGAAAAGCGTCCTGGATGGCGGACTCTAACCTGACTAGATGATCCATCGTCGAACGGTGCTTACGAAAGCCACACTGGGCATTCGTGATCAAATGTCTGGATTCAAGAATCCAAACCAGTCGCCGGTTGATCATACGTTCGAGAAGTTTTGACAAACAGCTAGTCAGTGAGACAGGACGATAACTTGATGCTTGTTTTCGGTCTTTACCGGGCTTCAACAACGGCACTACAATAGAATTACACCAAGCGGTAGGAAACGTATTGGTGTACCATATTAAATTATACATCTTGAGAAGGAATATAGATCCGGAGGGAGGTAGCTTTTTCAAAAACTGGTAATGGATATCGTCAGATCCTGGAGAAGTATCATGGCAATCATGCAAACTCGACTGTAGTTCCCACGAGGAGAAAGGTGCGTTGTAGTTCTCCTCATTTTGTGAGGAAAAGTTCAATACAACTTGTTCTGCTTGATTTTTCTGAGCAGAAAAACTTTCTAGATAGTTTGCGGAACTCGAAACTTTTGCATAGCATGAACCCATGTGATCAGCGACTTCATCAGGCGACGTAATTATGCCATTTCCCATTACCAATCCAGAAATATAATTGAAACTCTGTTTGCCAGAGATCCTCCGAATTTTCTCCCACACCTCGCGAGCGGGAGTACAACTTCTTACAGTGGAAACAAACTCACTCCATGACTGCTTCTTACTCTCTGCTATGATACGTCTGGCAATGGAACGCTTTTGCATGAAAATAATACGATTTTCATCCGTCATATTATTTTTAAAGCGACGGAGAGCTTTACGACGTTCACGGATGGCATCCCGACAAGCCTCATTCCACCAAGGAACGGGCACACGTCGCGGTGTCGTTGACGTGCGTGGGACTGCAGCTAAAGCCGCCTCGATGACCGCATCCGTGAAATGCTCTACAGCAGCATCGACATTGCCAAAGTTCATTTCGCCGACATTTAGCACTTGTTGGAAGTGTGACCAATTAGCGTCTTTTATTTTCCACTTCGGGGAGCGTCTTTCATCAACATGGAATGAAAGAAGACGACAAATGATTGGGAAATGGTCACTGCTACAAAGATCGGCATTTACTTCCCATTCACAGGATGGCGCTATAGAAGAAGAGCAGAGAGTAAGGTCTATAGCTGAAAATGTCCCATTAGCAGCCGAGAAATGTGTATTGGAACCTGTGTTCAATGCAACTAAGTTTTGATTTAGAATCAACATCTCTATTAGCCTTCCACGAGCATCCACATGATTAGAACCCCAAGAGGGATTATGGGCATTAAAATCCCCCATGATTATAAAGGGGCGTGGAAGCTGATCTATAACAGATGTAATGGTTGCAAGTGTCGGTTGTTCTGTTGGAGGAATGTATATTGAACACAAAGTTACCGGTTTCGGCGCATAAAGTCTGACAGCGATTACCTGTAAGTCAGATTGTAATGGGACATTTTCGGAAAACACATTGTTTCGTACTAAAACTGCCACTCCGCCACTGGCACGTTCAACGAATGGTTTATCTTTACGATAAATCGTAAAACCACGAAGAACAGGAGTGTTTGTGTCTTTCAAATGTGTTTCCTGTAAACTAATAGCAGTAGCATTATGATCGTTAAGGAGGAGTTTCAATTCACTGAAATGAATATAAAAGCCGTTCATGTTCCACTGTAAGAAATTGAATGGTAATTATAAGAAGATAAAAGCTACCTCTTTTTATTCCTCGCCACCTCACTACGGTGGTGAGGAGGTCGGGATATATCTTCGTCCATAGCAGAGTCTGCACTGCTGCTATGGTCGATGCGAGTTTTCGTAATAGTCATTGTGTGACTATTATCCCGGTTTAAGATCACCTTAGTGTTCTTGACCGGAGGAGATGTTTTAATACTCTTTTCGACAAGAGATTTTGTCGGTGATGTCGTCTTTTTAACTGGAGATCTTGATCTATCATCCGTACTATTTTTGTTTTTGTTTTTGTTTGACTTTTTGGCAACAACTTTAGAATTTGATGGGGACACTTCAGTTTGTGTAGACATGTCACAGGTCTGTGTTGACATGTCTACTTTAACGATAGGGGCGGCAGCAATGCTTGCAAAGGAACGTGTAAAAGAAGGAACAGTTTCGCGATATTTGCGCTTGGCTTCTGCAAAAGAAATTTTTTCAGTGGTTCTGATTTCTTGGATCTTGAACTCCACTTTGTACTGTGGACATTCTCTAGACCTTGCAGAGTGAATTCCGTCGCAATTAATGCAATGCGATACCCTTTTGCATGGAATATCTTCATGTACAGGTTGGCCGCAATTGTCACAGAGACTGGGAAAGCTACAGTTGTTCTGTGAGTGTCCAAACTTTTGACATTTGTAACAGCGCAAGGGAGATGGTATGTATTGACGTACTTTTAATAAATAGAAGGCTGCTTGAATGGATGGCGGAGGCTGCGGTGTACAGAATGTAAGAATATGAGACGGTGTAGGTACTAATTGACCGTCTCTACGTGCGTGGATTCGGTATACATCTGTAACACCTTGGTCTTTAAGTTCCTCTTTTATTGTTTCAACAGTGCAGTTAAGGAGATCAAAACAATAAATAATGCCTTTAGAAAAATTAAGCTGTTTATGTACTTCAACTTTTATTGGTACGTCAGTAACCATATCTATCCCTTTAATGCTGGTAGAAGCTAAGATCTTGTCTGCTTGCTGTGGTGACGAAGTTTCTATTAATAAAGTGCCATCACGTAATTTTTTTACACATTTTAATGTCCCGTATAATCCAGTAAGGTGTTTGGAGATATAAAAGGGACTATCGTTATTAAAGTTGCCGTTGTCTTTGCGCATCAATAAATACCTTTTACAAGGAGTTATCATCGAATCATTGCCAAATAACAAATTAAAATTTTCGTCACTACGCCCTCTCTTAGAGGGAGGGCTGTTTAAGGGGGGAAAATTATTCATAATTTTAGTTATGAACTTCATCACCCGTGCTCCCCGCCCACCACGGAGCCCAACAAGGGGACGATGACCGCAAACCGGTACAGAGCGTCAGGGCTACACGGTGATATAGTCAGCTCCAAAGACGGCGCCACTCCATCAATAGACACTGGCTCACCCCGCCGGGATACTTAATATCCACGACGTTAGCCGATTGACTAGACTGGGTTAGGTCTAGCCGCCCGTTTACAGCGAAGCGGAGGCCAAAGCAGTGTGTTGGCGCACCAAGGCTAACCTCAACTGCCAGGACCCTCTTTTCCGCCTTACGGGTCACCGCGCACGGCAAACACGCAGGTGTACTATTAGGGACTACTACAAACAAAGGACAGCAACAAAAGTGTACCCATAACGGAGGGACAAGACCGCTAACAACAACAAAAAGAAGAGAGAAACGAAGGAGAAAAAAAGTTGCGACTGTCCTTCCTTCATAATAGTCCCTAAATGAATCACCCAGCCGGGTACACAACCGACTGGTGCGTGCTCGGGTTTCCCTGGGTTCGCCAATTCCCAAAGAACATTGTAATGCAATTGCGATAAACAACGACATTCCAATGTTCCCCCTGGGGGCACCGCTGTTATACATTTAACTATATTCAAGTTTGTACGATTGACATATCATTTCACAATGGCGTCTGATATTAAGTACTTAATTTTTTCCTGCTTTTCGCCTTTTTTTTGCGATGGATACCGCTACATTACTTTAATTTTTCTTCGGATGTTTCTTAAGAATATTAGCATTTTTATCATTATGCAGCTAAATAGATATAGATCTGTAAGTACGTAATAATTACAACTTTTGTTGTTTTCACAATTGTTCGTTTTATATATAAAAGTTTTTCTGATGTTTTGTATAAATATTTTAGATGTCTGACGATGATGTTGACTATCGAAACGATCGTCGTTTCGACAATGTCCTCAATCGACCAAACTTGCGTTATTTCTGATAAAGTTTTCATTATTGATATTTTTGAATATAACAATGTTTATAGATAGTTTGCATTATCAAAATTTTTTTGTATGCTAATTCATTTCAAATAATTATGTATAGCTTCCGTTTTATATACCGCTGTTTGAATTTTGGTGTTTTGTTGCCACTGTTTGTGCTTTTAACTAGATTCAAGGATGTTTGATTTACTATTATCATTTTATAATGGCGTCTGACATTAAGCGCCTAATTCATTCCTGTTGTATCGCCTTCCTTGGCGATGGATTTCGTTGTATTATTTTTCCTCTGATGTTTCTTAAGAACATTAGCATTTTTATGTAGCTGAATAGACATAGATCCGTAAGTATGTATTAGAATTATAACTTTTGATGTTTCCATAATTGTTTGTTTTATATAAAAATATTTTTGATGTTCTTTGTATCAATTTTTTTTAGATGTCTGATGATGATATTATCTATATCGAAACGATCGTCACACTTATAATATAAATTAAATTACTTTTTGGATTTGGTCTACATTTTATAAACTTACAAAAGATAATAAACTTTATTGATGCAGTTCACTTACGTGTTTGTTTATGGGATAACAAAAGTTCGGATTTTAAAGATTGTACGCTAAAAAAGATGAATGGACTGCTATTGGCCAGCAGTTCCAAATAAGTTACGAAGAGGCAGCAAAAAAATTTACGTACATACTTCAAAAATGAATTAAAAAAAATGGAAAAGAAGCAAAAAAGTGGCAGTGGCGCTTCTGAAGATAGCAATTGGTTTGCTTTTAAAAGCATGATTTTTTAAAAGGCACGGAAGAAGCGGATTCAGGACTGGATACTGAAACACAGCCAGTGGTATGTACTCAATTTTATTTCTTATAAACACATGTGCTTAAAAACTAAAATGAATTCGGAGACAGTACGCTAATAATCGGGTTTATCGTACAATTTATACCTACTTATTTTTTATAGAGCAGATTGCCATGGGACGCTCCCGCGCTCAGACAATAGTGCATATACTCATCTCTGTTCAATTTAGCTAATGTAGATGCATTTCTTGGCTGTCTTTGTAAATTGGTTAAATCCTCATTATAATTTTCTCTGCACTGGCCAGGGGTTATAGTGTTAGAATCAGTATCCTCGATATCAAATGTTGCGGATGGTGTATATAGTTGTCGCGCTTCCTTGTTTCGTCGTAAAAAATTATGCAAATAAACAGTAGCCATAGTTGCACATTTAACTGTTTCAACTTCTAGCTCCATACTTGAGTTGAAAATTCGGAATACTGAACTCAATAGACCAAAAACATTTTCTACCACCCTGCGGGCTCTGGATATTCTGTAATTACAAACCCTTTTAGGAGATCCTCTGTTTAAATCGCACGCGTATGGTTTTATAATATTTTCAGACAGTGGGAATGCATCGTCCGCCACAAAAACATAGGGGGTGCTTCTTTCTCGGCCTGGTAGTGGTTCTGGCGATGGAATAGGCAATGTTTTGTCCTTGATAGCTTTGCCAATTGATGTACTGGCAAAAACTCCTCCGTCAGATATTCTGCCTTGACATCCGACATTTACGTACAAAAATCGGCAATGAGCATCTACGACAGCAAAAAAGACAATGCTGTGGAATTTCTTATAATTAAAAAAGTGACTCCCACCATTATCAGGACACTTGATTCGGACGTGCTTTCCGTCCATAGAACCCAAGCAATGCGGAAAGTTCCAAATATCTTCATAACCTTTTGCTATAGTCTTCCACTCTTCTGCGCTTGTGGCCAACTGTAAAAAAACACAATACAATAATACTTTATTGAAGTTGAAACTGCACTTGTATAGGGAAATATTTAAATCTGACTTTAATTTACGGTTTGGCAATCCGAAGTCCGATACTTGCAAAGTTTGCGACAAATTGTACGTAAAATTAATAGCAGCAGATTCGGAAACTGAGCGCAAAACTATCGAACTCAAAACTATGCTACACCACAGAAAAGCTGAGAGAGCTTACAATATTTTACATGAAAATTCAGATATAGCAAAATCTAATCCTAATGTAATTGTTCTTTGTGTTGATCTTCAACAAGTTTTGTTTACCCCAAATTTGACGCATTCCAACGTACTTTATCAACGGCAATATTCAAACTACAACTTTGCCGTTCATGATATGGGTACATCACACGCAACAATGTATCTTTGGCGTGAGGCAGTTGCCAAACGAGGATCGTCTGAAATTGCGTCCTTTATTTTACCTCATATCACATCTAATTTTCATATTCTTCAACGGGGAGAAGAAAGAAAACTGATTATCTTGTCAGACCGCTGTGTAGGACAAAATAATAATTGGAACATGGTTGCTCTTTGCCATTATTTAATTGAATTAAAATACTTCACAGAAGTCAATCAAAAAATTTTAGTTAGTGGACACAGTTTTTTACTATGCGACCGGGATTTCGCCCTTATAGAAAAGAAAAAAAAGTAGCTAAACTTCATGTACCGGACGATATAGTTGACCTTATAACTTCAGCAAAACCAGCACGCCCATTTGATGTTTATAAAATAAAGCAGGAACAATTTTTTAACTTTAATGTACTTGAATCTCAGTTCAGACGAGATTCAACAATGAAAATAACAGAAGCTAAATGGCTTCAATTTAACATAGGCAATCCTACGGTGATACATTTTCGAACAGGGCATAATACATTGGAGCCATGGAAATATTTTGATATAACGAAGAAACAAAGAGGTCGTCATGCTCAAAATATTCCTGTAAATTTGATCCCACTGAATTCTTTGCCAAAACTTTATAATGATTTGATTCCATTCAAAAATGAAAAAAAGAAGATTTGCATCAAATGTGTGAATTTTTGCCCCCTGAAAGTAAACATTTTTAATCAAATTATAACGAGAAATCTATATACGGCTTTTAATATAAACATAAGAAATATGAATAGACACCTATACCGTAACTAAATTCACTATATTAGTGAAATTAACATAAGAATATCAGACGAATTATCGCCATGATATTTATATAGAAGGCTATATAGGAAAAATGTAAATGCACCGCCGGGAATCGAACCCAGAACTCCCAATTTCGCGTCGGGTAAGTTTCCAGTTACTACACAGTGCCCAGCAGCGTACATTTAATTCTTCCTATATATGCAACGATGACCACAGATCCATTAACTGCGAGAGCTATTATTTTATAACAACATTACGAATGAATGCTGGCTTTCTCATGGCCCGGACGCGCCTTATAAATCAAATTATAACGAGAAATCTATATACGGCTTTTAATATAAACATAAGAAATATGAATAGACACCTATACCGTAACTAAATTCACTATATTAGTGAAATTAACATAAGAATATCAGACGAATTATCGCCATGATATTTATATAGAAGGCTATATAGGAAAAATATATAGCCTTCTATATAAATATCATGGCGATAATTCGTCTGATATTCTTATGTTAATTTCACTAATATAGTGAATTTAGTTACGGTATAGGTGTCTATTCATATTTCTTATGTTTATATTAAAAGCCGTATATAGATTTCTCGTTATAATTTGATTTATAAGGCGCGTCCGGGCCATGAGAAAGCCAGCATTCATTCGTAATGTTGTTATAAAATAATAGCTCTCGCAGTTAATGGATCTGTGGTCATCGTTGCATATATAGGAAGAATTAAATGTACGCTGCTGGGCACTGTGTAGTAACTGGAAACTTACCCGACGCGAAATTGGGAGTTCTGGGTTCGATTCCCGGCGGTGCATTTACATTTTTCCTATATAGCCTTCTATATAAATATCATGGCGATAATTCGTCTGATATTCTTATGTTAATTTCACTAATATAGTGAATTTAGTTACGGTATAGGTGTCTATTCATATTTCTTATGTTTAAACATTTTTACTTATAGCTACCATAATATTACTTTGTAAGCTGATTTTTTTCGATTGTGATATGATTACTATATCAGTGTTTGTGATATGAATACTATTTTTTTGATATGATTACTACTTTCTGTGATGAATACTTCTTTCTGTTATGATTACTACTTTTTTAAGATATGTTTACTACTTTTTGTGATATTAAAACTTACTTTTAGGAAATAAGAAAAAGTAAAATTGTATTGTTGCTACAATAAGCCACGTTATTTCACTGTAGAAGATATTGTTGTATGACCAGGAATGTAAACGTAACTATTAATAATTGACTTTCACCTCCATATAACTACGTCACTTGTTTATGATAAGAATTTAGATAAGATCCAGTATAAATAGCGGGCCATCAGCCACCCCAGCAGATCATTGCAATAAGTATTGTAAGAGTCGCAACAGACATTGCGATAGTCGGCAATAATTACATTGTTGTAAATCAAATTGTAATCTCTCCGTTATTATTAAAATAAATTTATTAAAATTAAAATTGATTATCTTGTTCTTTAAAAATACCTTCGAAGACAACAAGGAAATAATTAATAAAATTAAATAAATTCATTAATTGATAATAACGTAAAACCAAAGTGTCACGGAGATCCACAAAACAAAGATCTGCCCTGGTGTCAGAAGAAAAACCTTTTTAAAAATTGGAGCACCTAAAGGAGGAATCCAACAATATATTGTTTTATTTTATAATGAAATCCTAATAAAAATGTCTGAAATGACTAAAAATATGTTTGATTTTGTAATTTATTATAATATAGTTAAATAAATTTTGTTAAAATGTTGTATTTTCAGACCCTGGTGGTTTTTCTCACTTTCTGTAAAATTTCGGATTTGTCGCTTACCACGTTTTTCCGGGGACCTATTCAAATATTATTGAATAGTAAAGAAAAATAAATAAACGCTAGTGCGAATTTAAAAAAAATATTTAGTAACCTATATTTATTGAATACAAATTTTGACAACGCATTGGTGCGACGGAGAAAGGACACTCCAAGACCCGGTATGCTAGAATGAGAAAAGCAATTGGACGGCTGTACGTTGACAGTCAACTAGTGCCTGTGTACTTACGGTGCGCTAGAGAGTAAAAACGCGTCGTCTGCGATACTAAGTTCTAAGTGCGACACGATGCGAGATATTGAGCCCTGTGTTAGAGTAGTAACGATGACGTTATGAACAGATTTAATTGGTTCAGATTGGAATGGTATTCAGTCACGGCCAGACCGCCAATTGTAAAGGATTGCCAATGCGCTGAGAACGATTATTGTCGCCTCCAAAGATTCTTCTTGATATTTGACTGTTGAAATTTATCAGTTGGTTAGGGAATAAAATTACCGTGGTTCCAAAAAAAAATAAATAAATACCTGGAATTAGCATTTTTCTTTCGGATTAGGGACTAGAACTCCGTGTGCCCCCAAAGGTATATTTTATTAGGAGTTTTTTTATGGATTTTCCCGAATAGCGCATCCCGTGTAAGTGAGCAATTCAGTATTTTTAAGACCGTTTTTGAAATTCACGTCATTTTGAAGGGTGATGCTTAAAAAGATTGGAACTATTGGCGATCATCCTCGACACATTTGTTATTTATTTATTTTGTTTAAGGTCGTCCTTTACTGGGATTTGGCGATCTAATCCCGTTTTAGCCGTTGTTGAATTTGTAGATAAGTTTGTGTTTTGTTAGTAAATATTTTCGGAAAACTTTGGGATTTTTGTCTTTCTGGTTGTTTTAGTGTACCTGTTTTGTTAGACTGCATGTTATTGTGTATGTTTGGTGTTGCGCCTCAATAGTCTGGGTTGTGGTTCTGAATTTTTTTTATCTGGAAAATTCTTCCTCTCTCGATTGGCTAACGACATTCCACCAGTTGTTATTTCCCCTAACTGTGCCACCTGCTCATTATCTCCAGGTTCGGACGACCTGTGAGTCACGTCAGTGTCCTGTTGTCCTGGCGGTCGGTCGATTTTTATCAGGACCCTGCATTTTTTACAACGAGCTATCCTGTCTCAGTTAGGTGTGAGCTGTCAGTTAAGAGTTTTCAGCTATTGAGTAAAGTTGTTGTTTTTTTTGTCTGTAGGGTTTTGCCTTTGTTTTAGTGATGAAATTTTAAGTGGTTGGTAGGTCGGATTTGTTAGCCCAATTTTGGGCATTTTTTCTAATTGTAAAGATAATTTTTTTGTGAACCCACTTCCCAGCGCCGCATGAGCACAGCCGCGCACCAAATTCAATTTTGGGAAGTAACACAGTTATAAAATAAATTTTCACAAAACATTATCTTGAACCGTCAACGTTTACTCGCCCGTGAAAAAATAAAAATCCGATCTTTTGCTGTATCGAATCCACGCATCATAAAGGTAACAAATTTTGTAACATACTTTTTGATTTACTAAGAAACTTATATTAAAGAAGGAAACAAATAAAGAATTTACTATATTTTATTTAACTAATAATCTGTCTGTAAACAAATTATTGTAATTCACATTTTCAACTTCTGAATAAATGGCTTCTCTTTACTCAAACGATCACTTTTCAAGCTAACTGAGTAAAGTAATGGTATTGTATTGTAACGAATCTAGGCAGGCTGACTGCAGCCTTGATTCGTTGGCTTAAAATGGAGCACGCATCCTTGAGCGCGAAGAAATATTCTGGGTGACAACAATAGAAAAACCGCCACCATGGATGTAAAATGACCAGGAAAGTTTATATAAGCGAGAGCAAGAATGAAACAGGCAGTCAAGTATAAATACTCAACGAGAGCAGACGTAAAAAGGGCAACAAGAAATAAATATACCACCAGCGAGTTAAAAGTTCTTCGAGTGACCTAGTGCAAATAATCTTCCGGTACAAAGTGACAAACAGTGTAAAAGATATTTGCGAGTGACAGACGAGATTTTCGACATTCCCGGAAATGCCGGCCATCTGGTAATCCTAGTGTAAACACCCTTAACAAATCACTGTTAACATCAGCGTTAAGCCTCGAATAAAGAGAGCAAGTTAACCAAGTTTTGTTGTAATGTGTTTAATATTTATGTTTTGTATTTTCCTTTCAGGCTCTACAAGAAGTCAATAATAGAATTAATGAGATTCGTGAATATAAATTGAACGACGATACCACATGCTTTGTATTCTGTTCAAAGATTACAAGATTTATCGACAAACACTTTTATTTCTCATAGAGCAGGTACCCCTCAATAACTTACAAATTAAATGCTTTGTAAATTCATAGCGTCAATCTAATGGACAGTTTTTAGAAAATAATATTGGATATATTAAGTTTCTGACAGTTTATTTCTTTGACAACAATACAAATGATGTACTATTGTTACGTTTTATTTGCCAAGTGCAACCCCGGCTTTAGCAGGCCTTGCAAATACTACAGGCTGGTCACGTGATAGTACTGGGACACGCCGGCTAGCACGATATGAGATTCGACAGTCAGCATGGCGGCAAGTAACCTGGCAGTTCGTCTGTGATATTATTGTAAGCTGAAAAAAATGAAATATCATCGACAGCAATGTACGTCGTAGATTTACAAAATGAACTACTGTTTTATAGTAGTCAACTATAAGATTATGTGAAATTAGTGGTTGGAGTTTGGATGTTGGAGATAAAAACTAAATATGAAATGATAACCACGTGTTGGGAAAATTTTACCGCCTGCGTTTTTTTTTTGTGTTATGGACTCGTTCACCTTTTCGTTGTGTTTCGATACAGTTTTAGAGTATAGTTAAAGTTGTTATGTGTACCGATTCGTCGAGTTTAAGTATCGAGAAGAAGATTAAAGAGCGGTAATGCGTCACAAAATAATTTTGGTTGCTTATGGAAAATAGATCGGACAATACCTTTTTTTTTTGATCTCGAGTCGAATGTCACGATCTGTCTGTGGTGATAACGGTTTACTTCTCGTGTCATCCTATAACGGTGAAAGTATCGTTATTGAATTTTCCGTCAAATTGAAGTATATCGAAGTTTAAGTGGGTTGGATGCTACTGTACCCTCTCAACAACAAATTACAATGGTTCTGGACAAGTTTGAACCGTTGTAGTGCACGGGGTGCACTTACTGGCCTACAACCTCGTGGGGTATTCCCCTCGACCTCGGCTACGCTGTCATCTTGTTCCCGGCCATCGGTAACACCAACATTCTGGACTGGTACCTACTGTCGATCACAGGTATTTTGAAAGCGACTTATAACTTCGCAGGGCTTACAAGGTGCGTGACATAAAACTGCAATTACTTTCTTTTAAAATTCACGGTTGTGATCGCCTGTTCGGTCAATTTAAACTCACGTCTCATTCATATTATTTCACAGTGTCATTTTAGGAAATTTCACATACAGTTTTTTTTGTTTTTATTGTGTATTTCACTTTGTCAAGATTTATGATCGCGTTACTCGGGTCTGTACTGACTTGAGGTTGAGTTAAAATTTAGACTTCTCAAACAACTCTGAAAATATTGCCTAAATGATTTGTAGTAATTAAGATTCAATTGTGGTCTATGATGTATTGTTTTGCTAAATGTAGTACCTCTATTACTGTGTTTTGATTGATGACCATTGTCCGTCCAGTCGTGTCAAGCTTCCTAAGCTCAAGTTTGTTGAGTGATATTGTCATTCGGCGGAAGTCAAACTATGATTATAATTTTATTTTCTTTTTATATTCCGTAATTATATTACTTATCATTTAATTGTTGTTTTTATTGTCGCGTGCTAACCTTGTTTGGGATTTTATTTTCTCCCCATTCATTATTTTAGCTGACCAGTATAGAAGTCAGCGACGCTTCGACCAACGTTGCTGCCTCGCGAGTGTGTCTCCACAGGCCGTGGCGCCCATAAATATTTCAATAATCGTAGTTGCCATCGGAGTACACTCTAATTTTTCCATCCCTATACGGGCAGGTAAGTCCCCTGCATCCACGACCCACCGCGTCGACTAATTTCAGCTGGCCGGAGTTGGTGGCGTTCGAGGTGGACGTCACACTATTTTCAGTTCGATATGAATTTTACATCGGGTTTTTTCAGAAATCTAGCATGAAAGTGAAGTGGAACTTTCAAGAATTAATTTAATAATAATTTATAACGTGGAGCCAACCTGAAGTTGAGTCCGAAGAAGTGCCACATATTCCGGACGAAAGTGAAATATCTTGGACATGTTGTGTCTCGAGAAGGAGTGGAAGCCGACCCTGAGAAGATTAAAGCCGTGCAAGAGTGACCAACACCGAAAGACAAGCACCAAGCTCGGAGCTTTCTTGGACTACTGACGTTTCGTCCCTGGCTTTGCGAACATTGCAAAGCCCTTGACAAGATTGACCGAAGATGGGCGGGAATACTTCTGGAACAACGAGTGCGAGGAAGCTTTCTGACACCTGCAACGCGTTCTGATAACCAAACAGTTTTGTTACAGTATTAAATAATTAACGTCATAAAGTAACCTGCTGAATTCAAACGAACGGTTTTTCTTCGGGCAATTTTGGCATTTCAAAGAGAATAATTTATATTTAGGAACAGAATCTTGACAATATATGCGATTTACATGCTACAGTCTGTTTGCTTTCTTTTTAAAAACAAACATTTATTCTACCAACATTTGCCGGATCATGATCATTCTACGCGGGGACGTTTCAATCACGGTGTACCGGAGCATCGTCTCACCCTGTTTACCAAAGGACCTCGATACTCTGCTGTGAAACTTTATGAAAGTCTTCCACCAGAGATTACGACTGTAAAAAGCTACAGACTGTTTAAAGTAAAAGTTAAAGAATATTTAATTATAAAATGCCCGTACGAACTTTGTACTTAATTATTTGTACCAAATGACTTTGTCATTTACTGACGCTCTTCTTTGTCACCATGACATTTTTTGAATAAAGAATTTTATTATTATTATTATTAAAGTAAGCATAATGAATATTCTCGCCAGATCTCAGAGGCTGGTTTTGTACCTCTGAAATCTTTTTAACATTTAAATTTAAAAATCCAAAGAAGGGCTGAAACATTTTAAAGTGGATAAAAAATTGCATAAATAAGAAAATAAATAAATTAAATATTTGGTTTGATAATGAATATAAAAATTTACCATGAAATTATCAAACTATCGTACAACTCAAAATAATGAAATCTACATAAAGGATCAAATTATAAAATTTCTAGCTTTCACAAATTAACCAAAATATAATAAAAATGCAAAATGTATTGAAATTAAATGATAAGCAATCTAATAAAGTTGACAATTAAATTAATAATTAATATTCTAGCAATCAAAATTATAACATGAGCAATGCTCATGTTATAATTTTGATTGCTAGAATATTAATATGTATGTATAGAATATTAATATGTATTGCTTGATGCTCACATATCGTCTTGTTTCACAGCGTTGAACGCAAAACCAAAACTTGTAAAATGTGTACGTGAAAGAAAACAACGTGCTGATCGACCTTCTCCCACATTTGTAAGAGTTGGCGTAGCCCATCTGATACAGTTAGTGTGCAGATGGAAATGGCCCGCGGTTAAACATTTCTGTTAGATGCATAGCTTTAATAATAAGTTCCCAGTCATTTACAGAATTTGAAAAGATTTTGGAACTCACATTGACAGTAGTCTTTTGTCAAAATGATGGCAACTTCGCCGGAACGGAAATTCCTACAGCGGTAGAAATGGCTAGAACTGAATTACAGAATTATATTCGTGCAGATTTACATAATATTGATCAGGTAAAAGCACGACGGACGTAAAGAACGCCAACTTTGATTATGATATCGCGGAACCACAAAACGATTCGACTAGTGATATTGAAGCATGATTAAATACAATGGAGAAAAATATTGAAGTCCAAAATAAACAAAAAGGCACAAGGATTAACGCTTATTGGCAGCCAGGTTTTTACCAAAGTCTTTTGAAACTGGCGAAAGAATTTCCTCTTTGGACTGCAGTAATGACATCACATTATAAATCTAAGATTGTACGTGCAACTTCGAGCTACGTAGAAGGAGATTTTAATGAGTTAAAATTGCGAATTTTGAAAAACGGTTAAAGACCCATACGTGTAGACAAGTTTTTGAAAATACATTTTCGCTCTCTCGAAGGTGCAATGAAAATTGCTTCAGCAAAAATAGTTGATCTTATTCAGAAAGGGATAATACAGGCCTATCACGAGAATTACAATATAGCTAAAGAACCTACCACAGATTTGCATTATTTGGAAAACTGGCAGGGAAAAGCTCAAACGTCTTAATTAAACAACCGTTTAATCGACAATAGCTTAGATTACTTGCTTGTTGTCTCCGGAGCTGTGTGTTCGTGGTTATCGTAGCCGTATCGGGGAAGGCGTTTGTGATTCCTTAGTGTATGATGCAAAATCCGCTTTTCCCCTGTATGTATAATATTATTATTTTATTTCTACTAGCTGTGGCCCGGGGAGTGGAGTGATTTTATGAGTAAATGTAGTTCTGCCAAACGGCGCTTTCGATTTGGATGAAATTTTGTATGTGTATTCGAATTGATGCAGAAACGACTTAACTTAAAAAAAAATGGAAATCGGGTCAGCGGTTTAAAAATTTTTTTTATAACTCAGAAATGGCCGGGTCGATTTTGTTGAAATTAGACGTGGGTGAAATAGTCAAATTGCGATTGACATAAATGAAAAAAGATGTGAAATCGGTGCTGCCGTTTTCAAAATAGCTGATGGCTTATCTCCGGTATGTATATTGTTGTCTCAATTTTCCATTAGTCGTTGTATTTTGTTTGATAATTTCTTTTTGGGCAAATATACTATCGATCCGCTTATCCCCTGTATGTATATTTTTATTTTATTTCAATTCATTTGCAGTGAATGTCGGTCATAACATCTGAATTTAAGTGTTTTTCAATACTGCTGTTAGTATTTTGTTAAAAATAACGTTTTCGGTCGAAGAAATTAATCGATTACTTCTTAATGTAACAATAGTGTCCCTCCGTTCTGGTAAATGTTGCAAGTTAAATAATGATCCTACATTACCAAATATGAAACAATGAGGCATGTTGCTATTTGACGAAATTCGTTGGTACGTCGCGAAATCACACGTAGGGGGTGAGATAGTTGCCGGTTGTACTAGCTGTGGCTGGGGGATGGGAGCATCTTTATGAGGAAATGGAGTTCTGCCAAACGGTTCGTTTGATTGGAATGAAATTTTGTATGTGTATTCGAGTCGAAGCTGAAACGATGTAAAATGAAAAAACAGGAAAATCGGTTTAGCCGTTCATAAATTTTTTTAATAACTCCGAAACGGTTGGCTCGATTTTGATGAAAACTTACGAGGGTGAAATAGTCGATGCGTGATTGGCATAAATATAAAAAAATCTCAAATCGGTTAAGCCGTTCTAAAAATTTTCTTAACTTTTCCTAAATGGCTGGCTAGATTTTGATGAAATTTTGTATGTGTATTTGAGTTAAAGCGGAAACGATGTAATATGAAAAAACGGGAAAATCGGGTCAACCGTTCATTAAATGTTTAGAATAATAAACAAAAAGAATCAAGTGTCGGTTTAGATGTTTATGAAAGTTTACTGTTATCTCCGGAATGACCAGATCGTTCAGTTGAGCAATAATGATAGCCAACTTATGGCTCGTTAGTTTGTTTGGTAGTTTTTTACCATTCAGACAATTTTAATATACATTACAGTTTGCAAGATAAATTTCATTAATATAGTATTACGTATTGTAGAATGGCGGTATTAGCATTACATTAATATGATATACATCAGAAAGTCAAGTTGGCAATATTCAATCGGCATTTTTTCCATTGTAATATATCTATGAACAGTTGGTATCGCGCCGAGAATTCAAATAAATTCGACTAAACGTATGTCACATCCGCTTCCTATAGCATAAATAAGATATTTGTCTAGGTAGAAGAATATGAATTTTGTATTCACCAGTATTGACATAGTATTAGTGCGTCGTAGCAACACATTAATTAAGTGTGTATGTATAATACGAAAAACAATACATATAAACAAAGTTGTCGATATTCTTTACCTACACGAAAAATCAAATAAATTTTTACCTACCCGAAAATAAAATCGATTTTATATGAATGTATTGGTGGCTACTTTCCCTTTCCAAAATATAGAATTTCACAGGGACGTGTCATTGTTTGTTCAGACTTTGTTCGATCAACAATATAAAGCTGCATTAGAACGTTACACTGTGATTATTGTCGTATTACAGAGTATAATATTATATCGTACAATAATAATATTATTCCGAAATCAGTCGGTTTATAGTAAATTATTGTTTTGAGTGATTTATACTTTTGTTGTATTTCGTATTTTCACAGAACGTCAGAGGCACAACAAGCGATTTTCACTGCGATTCTAGAAGTTACATTCGATTACTGTTATATTACGGGTGGCTGTTACATTGCATCGATCTACACAGTTAGCGTCGTAGCTATTAATTGTCATCTGAATATAAATATTTAATTGTGTTTGTTGATTTTTTATTTCTTTTAGATTTCATCAATATCTTTCCGATATTGTCGGTTAGTATAAGGGAATATTTATTTGTGTGATTGTATACTATCGTTTTATTTTGTATATTTGCAGAATATCAGAGGCACGACGCACGAGTTTCATCGCGGATTATAGAAGTTTCATCTGAAGTTTGCCCCGATCCACATCGTGTCATAAAGCGACGTAGTCATTAGTAGTTATCTGAATATAAATATTTAATTGTGTTTGTCGATTTCTTCTTTGTTTAGATTACATATTTTAGCACGCGAAATGGAAACCAAACGAGACGCCACTTTGAAGAGGAAGTACGGGGTCATCGCCGAACTTGCCGAACGCCGATAGAGAGCCGGTGTATAAGAAATTACGACTTGACGGCGGAACATCGCGAGAAGTAACAGTTGTCGTGGGATCGGAGGAGAGGGCTCGCGTCGACATGTATTTGCGTAAGAGAGCGTTATCATATCATTATTTGCATGGGCAGCCGATTGTCGTTGTTTCAGAACAGGAAAAGACGCGGGCGGACATTGCAGCGTTTCAATTGCGCCAAGTTGCAGTCGTTGTGCGACCAGACGAACGAGCGGCTGTCGACGAGCGATTGAGGACTGCTGTGACTGCGAATATAGCTGGGATTGCGCATGCGGACGGCTGCGCTGTTCTTTGGATACGGCGATTATGATTTCGTCCGATTCCGACGCGGACGAAAATGATATCGACATACCATTGAGACGAGATAAAAGAAGAGCGCCCGTGTCGTTTCGTTTTGACGACTACGAAGACGACGGTACTGACGACAGTAGTTCGTCGGGATATGCACCGCCGGTTCCCACAGGTTCGCTGGCTGACACGTTATTCGTAGACGACGAGCGAGATCTAATAGAAGCGGGTCCGTCGAGATTGCGACGAAAAAGACCAATAGTAAGTTTGCCAATGCCAATTGTTAAAATAGAAGTTCCCGAAGAAGACCGGAGGGCGTCAGCGGATATCGACGGAACTTCGCGAGTCGGCGGCTGTGCCGATACGATGCAGGCAGCGATTATGATTTCGTCCGATTCAGACGCAGACGAAAATGATAACGACATACCAACGAGACGAGACAAAAGAATAGCGCCCGTGCCGTTTCGTTTTGACGACGAAGATTACAGTGACGATAGTTGTTCGTCGGGGTATGTACCGCCTATTCCTAGAGGTTCGCTGGCCGACACGCTGTTTGTTGACGACGAACGCGATCTGCTGGAAGCGGGCCCGTCAAGACCGCGTCGAAAAAGACCGATTGCAGTGGGGTCGCCGATACCGATTGTCAAGAGAGAGATCCCCGAGGAGGACCGCCAAAGGAACGACAACGACGCAGTGTGTGATGAAGACTTTCAGCGAATATTTGCCGACAATTATTTTGCGCTGACCATAGAGGACGCAGCGGCCCTTTCGGCGACATACAATACCGAAGATACAGAATTGCTGCACGGTTTAGGTTTTGTAGACGACATCGATTACGATGGCGTTGAACCAGCGTCGGGACGCGAGCCGCGACAGAGACGAATACCGGCAAGGAATCTGTTACGGATAGCGAGGCGTTACACGGCCGACATGCTCGTCGGAACACATAATTGTGGACCGATGTCGTTTATATGTTTTCATTGCGCATCGTTTCACTTCACAGGTGAGATGATTAAAGACAGAAGAGGTCCTGATGGACACGTGAATACGTGTGGTTTCTTTGGGCAGTGGTTTGGCTGGATATGGATGTGACGGTAGGAATTGGTAAACCATTCATGCAGGTCAGAGGGTAAATCCGCGCTCTCTGACTTTCACTATTTGGCAGGCGGATATTTTGTTGATGACTGTGCTTTGTTAACGGATATGAGTATATATAATGAAGTTGAGAAGTAGCAAGCCTCGGGCGGGCGGCGGCAATGGTTCCCCTCCGCCGCCTGGCGGCACTGAGGATATAGCCGCAGGTGAGGGAACCAACTTTGTTGAAGACCCGGCTTTGAATTTAAATGATAGACCTGACAGGATAGACCTGGTGGATAGGACTGAAGAGGATGGGTTGAATGTCTTCGTCCCATATCCTGTCGGTCGCGTGCTAGAATGTGGTGTTTCAGCTAATTTATGCATTCCGTATTAACAACAAATGGTTCTTTAACCTACTATCAATATCTAGTAAAATTATTCAATACTTCAGTACTATTGAAAAATATTTCAGGGTGGCCGGTTTTTTTGCCGGTGAGAGTAGTTTTTTAGGATAAGAATAAAATTTGTTTTACTCTGGAAATCAGTAAACTTATTACAAAATATTTGATAACGATGTCAGTTCAACGCTGTTCTTTAAAAAGATTTATATTCATTTTCATTTCGATCAGCTGACAGCTAACTTTAATATACTATGATGCATGATTTGTTTGTAATACTTCATCTTTTCTTTTCATCTCTAAATTGCAATTTATGTTGTATAAAAAACCCTACAGGGGATTTCCACTAAGCCCGTTTTTTCAAAATGCGAGATTACGTATGATTTTCGTTCACAATTTTCTTTTTTAATTGATTTAATTTTACAGATACCATTTAAAATTGATGTTTTTAAATCGATTTCTAAATCGAATTGAAACCGCGCGTTTTCAAAACGTGGGCTTAGTAAATAACTTTTCAGTTTTATATTTGTAACTGTAATAATACGTCCCTGTTTAGAATTAATCAGTTAATAATTGCCATTCAGCAATTCTGCGGCGGCGCGTGTAATCAAGGTTTGACCTGACTGCGGCAGTCCAAAGTCTACATTTGACACAAGACTTTCGCAGTCCAAAGACCTTAGTTGCGAACTGATAAAATAAGATCGATTGATTGATCGCGAGGCCAGTTGAGACAGTTGGAGAGTTTATGGTTACAAGTTAATCAATATGCACTCAGACGGTTAGTCCGACCGACGATAGTCGGGGGCTGACTGCCCCCGACTGTCAGACGACAGTACGTTGAAAGTCAGTTAATTGAAAGTAAGTTGAGAGCTCAGTGAACGGAAAGAGCTCAGTGGACGGAAAGAGCTCAGTTGGCGGAAAGAGCTCAGTGGGTGTTGAAAGTGATCAGTGAACGTGCAGTTAATGTTTTGATGTTAAAATACAGTAGATATAGTAAGGTTAATAATTATAAGTGATTTCGCACCCCTAGAAGAACAATGTCACAACTTAAAAAATTCGAATTTCATGTTAAATGCACCGGAGGTATGCCCGAAACGATATTTATGTGCAGGAATAACGTCACAAGTATGTTTGAAAAATCAGTCGCTAGAGGGCAGAAGTGTCGTTCTTCTTGTTATGTGATTTTATTCCACAGACCAGTTGAACAGTGACATTTATGAATTGAGACAGTGAGGTTCGTTGTGTTTCTACTTCAACAACGACACATTTCAAAAACATTTGGAGTTGTGACAGTCTTCTAGCAGAAGGTAAGTAATTTTTTCTTATACGTAGTGTATAACTCAAGATGTGTCATTTTTCCGCCATTTGCGACAGAAGCATTGATTTAAGTTGTAGTGTTTTTTTGACTTGTGTCATTATTCCTTCACCAAGTCACTCATAATGTGAATCTCGGATGGTAAGCTTTTGAGTTATGACACTATTCTAGTAGAAAATGAATTTGTACGTAATTTGTTAAGTAGTTTTATACTATTTCAAGTTACAACACTATTCCTTTTTCAGACTTATAATGTTCCCATCTCGGGGTAGGATGATGGTCGAGGCAGTTTTAAAAGTAAATAACATACAAAACAATCAACACACTAGGGTTGTTGAGACATCGAAGGAGAATGAAAATGAAATATATAGCTCAGAAATTACAAGAGAAAATAGATTAGAAACAGATCTAAACACTAGGGTTGTTGAGATATCAAAGAATAACGAAAATGAAAAAAATAGTTCAGAAATACAGATTGAAGAGATGCCTTTTATAACAGAAAATACATTACAAAGAGATCAAGACACTAGAACTATTGAGACATCGAAAAAGGATGAAAATGAAAATAATAGCTCAGAAATTCTGATTGAAGAAATGCCTCTTATAACAGAAAATTTATTACAAGTAGATCAAGACACTAGGGCTGTTGAGACATCGAAAGAGGATGAAAATGATAGTTCAGAAATGCAGATTTAAGAGATGCCTCTTATAATAGAAAATATATTAGAAACAGATCAAGACACTAGAACTGTTGAGACATCGAAGGAGGATGAATATGAAAATAATAGTTCAGAAATTCAGATTGAAGAGATGCCTCTTATAATAGAAAATATATCACAAGCAGATCAAGACACTAGGGCTGTTGAGACATCGAAGGAGGAGGAAAATAAAAAATATTGTTCAAAAATTCAGATTGACAATAATAATAAACCATCGTGTTCTAAATGGGAATCGCAATGTATATCTCACACGCGTTTACGCAGGAAGACGTGACAGAAGACGTGACAGATAAATCATTCGTGGATTTTGAAGAAGACTGTGATGATACAGATAATGATCCAAATTTTGAATCGGCATCATCTGATACAGATTCATCTGATTCAGTTATTGACAAAAATAAAAAAAGGACTGGAAAGAAAAAATCAAAAAATAAACAGTTATTCTTGGATGCAGTCAATGACCAAGATGAAACTTTAAATTTAGAGGATGGTGAAGGTGTGCCAAAGAAAACCAAGAAACGAATTCCACAACCGCATGAGTGGAAGAAGAAAAAAGCCCAACTCCTTCGCAATGCTGGTAAACAATATGTAAACCGAGCTGCGACGGTCGTTGCTAAGAAATCGGTGCGTCCACCGTGTGGCGAAAAATGTAGACTCAAATGTTCCACTATAATTGGACCGGAGATGAGAAATGCTCTTTTTGACAAATATTGGGGCCTGCAGAGCTTAACACGTCAACGCGACTTCATATCAAAAAATATAGTAACAGTTAAGCCGACTTATAGATACAAACGGCCAGGAAGCACTCGATCACTGAATAATTCATTTTCTTTTGAAGTGGATGGTCAAAGAATTAGAGTCTGCAAATATTTTTTTAAAGCTACTCTCGATATAAATGACAGACCAATTAGGACGGTTATCTCGAAAACCGAAAATGGTTTCACAGAGGCGGATCTACGAGGTTGCCACGGTAATCACAGACAACTTGATAAGTCTATAAAAGACATTAACTCCATACCACGGATCGAAAGCCACTACCTACGTGCCCAAACAACTAGGAAATTTATTGAAGGTGGAAAAAGTATCGCTGATTTATATAGGGACTACACAGAAAAATGTAGTGCAGAAGGCCTCCCTACAGCTAAGTTGAGTATGTTTTCACGAATTTTCAATACAGAGTACAATTTATCGTTTTTCACTCCAAAAAAGGACCAATGCGAGTTATGCACTGCGTTCGGAAACGCTCAAAATGAAGATAAAGATGCACTTAGAGTAAAATATGAAACTCACCAACAAGAAAAGAAATGGTCTAGGACAGAAAAGAATCAAGACAAAGATAAGGCTAAAAAGACAAAAACTATTAAAGTTGCCACCTACGATTTGCAAGCGGTATTACCTTTACCTAGAGGTGACGTGTCCGTGTTTTATTATAAAAGCAAATTAAATGCATACAATTTTACAATTTGTGAGCTGAACTCTGATGTCGTTGAATGCTATACTTGGCACGAAGGCGAAGGAAATAGAGGGGCTAATGAGATAGGAAGCTGCGTTTGGAAATATCTCGAAAAGACAGCCGCTTCCGTCAACGATGATGACCTAGAATTTATTTTTTATAGTGACAAATTTTGTGTAAGGAATAAATATTTGTTTAAATTAGTGAATAAATTGGTTCAAATTGGTAAGAAATGATATATTTTTATTATTGTTGTTTTATACCTCAAGATTATATTTTTCAGATTCCTTCTATGACCAAATATTAAAAATAACCCGCCTCCTTTTAAAAGCTTGGCCCAAGGTCCATTCAAAGACCCGCTACCATTACATAACTTGTAAACCTGGGGTATATTGTTTCCGGTGCAGGATATAAAGAAGTATTTGGGTGGTGAATGTGTTGGTGCTGGTTGAAAACGAAAGTCATCTAGACCTATAGATTACTTTTTTCACAAAATACCCCCCAGGGGGGGAGAAAACGGAAGCGGTGGTCATGGCCGGGAGAAGGAAACTGTCACCGATCGCCTTCACGGTAAACGGGCTTGTTATACAACCAGCAGAGCGCATTAAGTATCTTGGAATCTGGCTTGACCGAGGGCGCACTTTTCAAGCCCATGTCCGGGAGGTGACAGCCAAAGCGGGAAGAGCAGCTGCAGCACTTTGCCGTCTGATGGCTAACATTGGAGGACCGAGTCCCCATAAACGAGAAGTGTTGTCCTCTGTCGTCACATCCATCCTGTTGTATGGCGCACCTATATGGGAGCGAGCCCTAAAGACGGCTCAGGCGTGTGTCTGCTTAGAAAGAGTGCAGCGGAAAATGTCGCTCCGCATCTGCAGCGCATATAGAACGGTGTCTGCTGAGGCGGTTTTCGTTATCGCCGGCACCCCACCTATGTCGTTGCTTGCAAAGGAGAGATGTACAATCCTGCGAGGAAGTGGAAGAAACAGTGCACGACGGGATCTAATGGAGGCATGGCAGGACCGCTGGCAGAACGCAACAGTGGGGGTCTGGACCAAACGGTTGATTCCGAATGTAACGGAGTGGCTGAAGCGGCAGCACGGAGAGGTGAATTTCTTCATGACGCAGTTCCTATCTGGGCACGGAAAATTCAGAGCTTACCTTCACCGAAGACACTGTAGCGATACATCATGTTGCGCATATTGCGGTGAAGAGGACACGCCGGAGCACACTGTGTTCAATTGCAGTCGTTGGGTGAAGGAGCGTACTGTTTGCTTTACCCAGGTTGGATGGCTGACTGCGGATACCATCGTGCCGAGAATGCTGAAGGATGAGAAGGGCTGGAGAGCGGTGGGGCTAATGCTCACGTCCATTCTCAGACAGAAGGCAAAGGAAGATATTAATTAAGAGACCCCTGCCAGCCCGAAGTAATGCGTAAGCGGTCCCAGGCTGACAGGACGAAGAGGAGGGGCTTTTTAGTGGGTATTGCTGCGGCCGAGTCCCACACTACCCGCAAATGCGGGTGTTCGTAAAGAATTTTTACCCCTCATTAAAAAAAAAAAAAAAAAACCCAGGGGGAACATTGGAATGTCGTTGTTGAGTTATCGCAATTGCATTCCAATGTTCTTTGGGACTTGGCGACCCAGAGGCCCCAGCCCGCACAAGGCGGTTGTGTATCCGGCTGGGTGATTAATTTAGGGACTATTATGAAGGAAGGACAGTCGCAACTTTTTTCTTCTTCTGTTCTTCCCTCTTTTTTGTTGTTGTTAGCGGTCTTGTCCCTCCGATATAGGTACACATTTGTTGCTGTCCTTTGTTTGTAGTAGTCCCTAATAGTACACCTGCGTGTTTGCCGTGCGCGGTGACCCGTAAGGCGGAAAAGAGGATCCTGGCAGTTGAGGTTCACCTGGGTGCACCAACACACTGCTTTGGCCTCCGCTTCGCTGTAAACGGGCGGCTAGACCTAACCCAGTCTAGTCAATCGGCTAATTAATTATAAATATGTAAATTCTTAGAACCCGGACGAAGCTGGGACCGAGCCACTAGTATTAGATAATAATGAAAAGCATAGAAAATGTGAAAAATACGAAAAAAATCATGAATACAAAAATTTCTCAACCTGCAAGAAAAGAGGCGGTAAATGTTTTAGATACAACCATTTTGCAGCACTTTGTAAAAATAAAAAAATATATGAATATGAAAATAAAATTAGTGATGTAGATGACGATACAACAAAAATAATTGGTCTATTACTTCAGTAGATGCAACAGGCAGTGTCGTAAGCTCTACTCAGCCCTCACCCAAACCGATTGGTTTTGATACTTCAAAACGTATATTTATTTATGTCGCTTCGTTAATAGTTGAAGGTAGAAGCTCAGTGCCTGTAACGCAAATGTCACAGGCTCAAGACACTGTATCGATTTCAATTTGGTTGAAAAGATAATTGATTGATGGAGTTTCTGTTGAAATAATGCCCAGTAACTACGGATATAGTTTGATAATAAGCAACTGTTATTTATTATTGATTAGATAAACTTTCTGTCTGTATTAAACATGGTAATTATAAATAAAGTATATGTTATTAATTGTTAAGTACTTATCACTGTGTCTCTTTTAATCTAATATGAAGTTAGAATTGATGCATCAGTTGCCTTAATAAATGCAACCATCGATAATTTTACAACTTGTAAAACAGTTTCCAGCTATGTAGAAAGATGTTTGTTGTCATTGAAAGGCACCAGTGAACTACCCGAATGTTATATTCGTTAGGACAGAAATCATTTTTATCATACTATCACATGTTGGACGTGCTTCCCCAAAAATATAAATACTTTAAAAAAATGCTTTGTCATTGTATTGGCAAGATAGATGATGAAACCACATTTGAAAAATCGTTACTGTCATTCGTAACGTTCTAAATGTTGCTCTATCAACTCACGAAATGCCAATTTGTATAGAATCGAAAAATATTTACATAATATGTACAGAATAAAGAAAACACCATACTAATTTCCGTTGTCATGCCAACCTATCAGTTGGTTTGATGTAATTTTAGACGACATTGACGAAATTACTAACAACTACAGAGGGGTGTAGTGATAAAATGCTTTGGTTACCAAAGTTGAAATCGCCATTAAGAAATATCTCCTTAAAATTACCATTGTGGTCAGCGATCAGGGTTCCAATATTCACAAAATCAAAAATTTCTTCCCCATCATCAAATGTGGAAAGTTATTTTAATGAATTAAAACACCTAACATTTTAAACATAAGAAATACAATCAATATGATTAGACACCTATACCGTAACTAAATTCACTATATTAGTGAAATTAACATAAGAATATATAGATTTCTCGTTATAATTTGATTTATAAGGCGCGTCCGGGCCATGAGAAAGCCAGCATTCATTCGTAATTAGGGAATGCAATCTCGAGCCGAGATTGGCAATTCGAGATCTCGCGAGATCAGTCTGGGTTCGAGATTGGCAATTCGAGATCTCGCGAGATTGACTCGCGAGATCTCGACAATATCGAGATTTCGCCTACTTTTAAAAAAAACGTATTATTTTGTATCTAAAACTTAATGAAAACTACTTACTTGGGACAGTGTGACTGTGTCGCTGTGTACGTGTATGATTTATTGCGTAGTGCACTGTGCAGATGATTACTAGTCATTACTTTCCTTAAATAAACGTTGATTTTTTTGTTCCAAGATTCAATTAATGTTGTTTTATTTTCAAAATATAACAGCAATACCCCAACTCACACAGCATACTATATGTCAATTAATTATTTTGGAAATAACTTCTTAGGAGTTATGAAGCATAGGGTAAGTTACTAATAGTAACGTTTACAAACATTTGGTTTGAATTGTTCTTAGACATATTCAATATTCACTTAACTTTGTAATTTATTAGGCATCTAATGCTTGTTATAAGTTAAATAACTGTCCATTTTACTCAAGAAAACAATAATTAAAACAATATATGCAGAGAAACAAACAGAATCAATTAGCGCGACTGTCAAAAAATATTACGTATAAGTTATAAGTTTTTTTTCAAGCGCGTTCGTTCTTTAAATCTCGTTCGAGATCTCGACCATATCGGGTCGAACGAGATTTCAAAAACGAGATTGCCTGCCGACGAGATTAAATCTCGAAAAATGGCTCGAGATCTCGCGAGATCGAGATCTCGCGAGATCGAGATTGCATTCCCTATTCGTAATGTTGTTATAAAATAATAGCTCTCGCAGTTAATGGATCTGTGGTCATCGTTGCATATATAGGAAGAATTGAATGTGCGCTGTTGGGCACTGTGTAGTAACTGGAAACTTACCCGACGCGAAATTGGGAGTTCTGGGTTCGATTCCCGGCGGTGCATTTACATTTTTCCTATATAGCCTTCTATATAAATATCATGGCGATAATTCGTCTGATATTCTTATGTTAATTTCACTAATATAGTGAATTTAGTTACGGTATAGGTGTCTTATCATATTGATTGTATTTCTTATGTTTATATTAAAAACCGTATATAGATTTCTCGTTATAATTTGACCTAACATTTTATTTTTGCAACAAACTTCCCATAAGGTAAATTCATTTTTAATGAGGGATATCCAGTTCTTAGAAGGAAAACTGAAAATTAACTTCCTAAACATTTTCTAATTAACCTTCTTGGATAGTTATTGTCACATAGTATTTTTTCTATTTTGTTGAAATTTTCATCGTGGTATTTTTCATGACTCAAATTAATGCCTCTATTTATTAAGCCTTTAATAGTTCCGATCTTTTGGTGTACAGGTCGAATGTTAAACTATATGTCTAATCACCCGCTACACCAAAAGATCGGAACTATTAAAGGCTTAATAAATAGAGGCATTAATTTGAGTCATGAAAAATATCACGATGAAAATTTCAACAAAATAGAAAAAAAAAAATACTATGTGACAATAACTATCCAAAAAGGTTAATTAGAAAATGTTTCTCACAATTCATAGACAAAACAGCAAATCAAGAAGACTCAAGAAGTAAAAAGAACGAAGAAAATAGTAACATTAAATATTTCAGATTTCCGTATATTAAACAGTTGTCTCAGAAATTAGATAGATGCTTAAAAGGTACGGGGTCAAAACTAGCATTTTACAATACCAGAACAATAAAGGATGTATTGTTTACAACACTAAAAGATAAAACAGAGAAGAAAAAAATGAGTAATGTTATATATAAGATCCCATGCTCATGTAATAAATGTTATGTAGGGCAAACAAGTCAACACTTAGGAAAAAGAATTAGACAACACAAAAATGATTGCATCCATACTAATAAATATAATGACGGCAAAACGGCCCTTGCTACACACCATTTTGACACGAAACATGAATTTCAATTTGATAACACCATTATCTTGGACACTGAAAAAGGACAGTATAAAAGGAATGTTGGAGAAATGATATATATTTCTATGTTAGACACTATAAATTATCGAACGGATACAAATAGATTAAGTAACGCATATCAAAATCTACTTAATGAATATAAGAAGACGCAAAACCTGTAAATAATAAATAAAATAACAAATTTAAATAAATCTGCAAAAAAGACATTACAATACCTGACACTGACACCTAACGAGTAATAGTTCAGTTATAGAAATAATAAAATAATTAGCTTTTAACAATAGGGACACCTGACGTACGACATAAATTGAACGAACGAACGAACGAAACTCGATAAGATAAAAAGTGGCATGTGCTTAATTTAGTAATTTAAAAGTAAAAATATCTTAGTGGCCAAAGTAAATATTAACTTTATGAAAATTATTGTATGTCGAATATTTTATGATTACAAAATTGACTACTGTGTATAAAAAATATTTTAGGTATGTATAATTATATGATTTTAAGATTATTGTAGGTTAAAAACCAAATTTATTAATTGTTACAGAGCCTTGATAAAGACTTGATTTAAGTCGAAACGTTGGCAAATAAAATGTATTAAACAAATACACTGCATTACAAAGTCTATTGTTCCCGAGAATCGATTTCCTACATTTGAAATTTATAGACAGATCACTCAAGCATTAAATTTAAAGTTACATTCAGTTAGAGTAACTTTAATAAGGGGCACAAATAGGATCAGCAGCCTCCTCGTGGCGTGTCATGGACAGATTTAATCTGACAAATGCTGCCGTCTGCACAAAGGGCCAACCACCCTCTGTGCAGTACAATTGGTTCCGAAACGGAAAATTAATAAAGCCACCCACAACAGGCCTGTCTCGGATGGAGGCCCTAGTAGAGTTGGGAGTGGCACACAAAACGCGGCCGTCCTCATGGTGTGGACAGACGATCTTAAGCGTGATCTTTTGGCATGTCACGCCAACAGTGACCCTTCGCAAAGAGGGTACATGGCACAGATGCATTCTGTTTGGTGTGAGATGCATCCAGAGCTTTCACATTTCTCGGCCCAAAATCTTCGAGACCATTTGCGAAGGAGCGGATTTGATCCGGAACCGCCTCATCCAGTGGCAGCTACGCCGCCGAGTCCACAAGCGGCCACTAGTGTCGCACCACGTTCTCCAGCTGTCATTGTCGATAATAATTTCAAGACGCGGTTCCTGACCATAATGAGCACCAATGTTGATTTGAAGGACAGACAGCGATCAGTTCATCATAAATTATCGCAGTGATCGTGTTTGAGTTATCGTGTTAAGATCTGTGTTAATTCTTAATAAAAAGTTGTTTTGCGGTGCTTTTGTGATTTTAAAATGTCAAGGGGATGGCGTATGGTAGAGATGGCTCTTGAGAAAGCTAAAAATGATAGAGGTAAATACTCGTACTGTAATTTATGATAAAATTCACGTGAACAAAAACACGTCTAGAAACCTAACCTAAAAGTTATTTTTTATCACTCACAGATGTTGAGTTGACCAGTAAGGAAGACCGCACTTTGCGGAATAGTAGTTTTGAGACAGTTTTAATGCGTCCCGATAGCGTTAGGACAGACGACACAAAATATGTTGGAGTTAAGATAATTAGCAAAGAAGACTGCACTTTGTCGGAAAACAGTTTTCGGTCAGTTTTATTGTCTCTAGATACCGTTGGGACACACGACACAGAATATGTTTCAATTGAAATAATAAACGGCCAAGAAGACTGCACTTTGTCAGAAAACAGTTCTAGAATAATAACGGACAGACATGCCGAAACAGAAGATAGGTTTAAAAGTGTATGCAAGTGTCAGTTTGTGTTATGGTCAAATGCCTGAAACAAATTGGTTAATCTGTTCATTTTGATTATCATGGTTGTTGTTTTAGGTCCAGTTCTATTGCCTTTAGATGCCATTGGGGCACATGACACAGAAGTTTCCTATCATACAGAGAATCTCAGTGACCCACCTCTAGATACCATTTTATTGCAAAACCTAGACAGTATTCAGGCAGAAGTTTGGGGTTAAATATTTTATTTTATCCAAAAACTAGCTTAAGTTACAGAATAAAACCACAACACATATAAATACATTTAAATATACGAATAATAAACTTTTATTGTAAAGATACTCCCAAATCAAAAACTGTTTATCTATTTTTTAGAAATATGTTCTGTGGTTAATTCAATGAAACATTAAAAACTATTATATTTCAACTGTATTCGTCTAAATCAATACCTACGTAAAACAAATGCTGAAAATATAAACAGGTGCATTAAATATTGCTAAGAAACTTTTCTTTCCAAAATGACGTGAACGGAAGTTTATACTTTCTCCATTTACAAACAGGAAGGCGTCCAAACAACAATCAGATTTGTGGCGTTTTTTAAAAGAACTATGAAATAAACCGATTATATGCTAGTTCATTAAACACATGCACTAAAATTTGTACGTCTTAATATATGGCAAAAAGGCGATACGTCACCACATAAGAATAGAAATTATAATATAATATACTGACTAGTTTTATAGTTAATTTATAATTTATCATTTTTAGTGTTTAATTATTTATTATTATTTTAAAACTGAATGTTCTCGTGTCACCGATTTTATATTCATTTTTTATTGTATTTTATGACAAAAAGGACTGAACCGATAAAAATTATATGGGGACCATACCATAAACATTTCAAATCAAAATCATAAACATCTGTTAACCACTCGGGAAGTGTTGGCAGAACTAACAAAAAAATATATGTAGATAATACGTACACGTCGAATTGATACCTAATCTCCGTTTTTGATGTGAAACATCTTATGTCGGGCTGTGAACAGCCGCGTGAGGGGAAATATGCAACGAAAATGACGAAATCATAAGACGAAATATAATGCAACGGAAACAATACAACGAAGTCATAAGACGAAATAGTGCAACGTAATGTTCCCCTTCAGTGCTGTTCTCCCCACCACTGCGGCATTGGCTAGCCGTGCACACACTAGTGCACGTAGTGTAACAGGACCGTATTAGAAAAATGTTTTTAAATGCTGCCATTGTGTTGCCGTTGGGTAATAGAACAAACATTTTTGTGACTTTTATTAAAAATAACACATACAAAGACGATCCTTCTAGAGCGGAAAATATGGTCGGAAGTTGTGCGCAGTCTATTGCGCGATTTATTTCCAAACATTTTGTCCTCAAAATGATAACCGCACAACCTGTATCAAACGTTGTGTGAGTTTTTCAATTTATCCATAAAATCCTCTCGATTGCAAGCTCTTGCCCAAATTTCCGCCCTGGAACGCCATAAGAACTCGTGAATTATCGTAATTATCGTTACAATTTAAAGATATGAAAATAACTAAGTACTAAATAATGCTACTTTGAAAAAATTCAAATAGGTACCAATTAAAATTACAACAAGCGCAAATGATTGTTGTGAAACAATTTTGTCTTGGGGTTGTTTATAAAATGGACACAAACTACGCACAAATAAACATTAAATAAATAATATAAACACAATGAGTATTATGAAACAAAAAAAATATAATACAGCACTGTGCGTCCTACTGTCGCTCTGACTAGTATGTAGTATAGCACCAATAAGAAAATAGTATGGGCGTGGCAGAACGCTCTGTAAGTTTGGCTATTCTCTGTACTCTATGCATATATCAGTACAACGGCTATGAAGACAAATACATTGGTGGACCAGAGGTACGACTTCAGCCTTCTATGCATGGGGACTTGGGTTTGGACATTGTACAATTTTTGACGTTTTTTTTCTAAATTCTATATTATATTTATTTATAAATTTTTTTATTTTTGTTATATTCTTTCTTTGACAATAAATTATTGCAATTCAGCCGTATAAAAAATCTATTAATTTATATTATAATTAATGTTTATTTTCTCTTTAGCTTCAGAAGCAGATGCTAACCTTTGCATCAGAGCCCTCAAATTTGACAATCTATCAAGCTAGAATTCGACAACTACTGGAAGGCACGCCGGCAATTCCGTATGGCTCAGATAAAGGCGCTGAACAGTACGAAAGCTGTTTTTGACAAATGGCCATTTTACAAATCCCCTACTGGATTTAGACTCGTAATTTTAGAAGATATTTTTATAATCAGAAACACTATTCTATTTTGGTTGTATCATCAGGTGGATATGGATTTCGATGCCCTCCATACCACTCGAAACGGACTGTTATCCAAATGGGAACCCAAGAGAGAACAACTGCAGTTTTTGTCAGCCGAAAATAATCTCAAAGATAAATCTGTGAAAGGGGTGTTGGATTATATGAAAAAAGAACAACCTAACCGAAATCGAAAGTAAGTTTATTGTCAAATTAAAATCTAATAAAAAGTGTGTGTTTTTTTAGGTACCTACTGTGTCTATACCACTGAAGTAATACTGGAAAACTTACTTCCTATAGCTTGCTGGTAAAGACAGATATCGTTTATAGGGCCACCTGTCCTTGTTCCACTACAGTCTTAATAGACTGTACGACAAAGACAGGTGGCCCTATTAACTATGTCTGTCTTTAATCGCTAGCAGTGCGTCAGTTTTAGTTCCAGAATTTCTATATTTCAGTGACTTTACCTTACATTGTTTTGACTATTTTGCAAGTATTTTGTAATACTTCTTTTTTCAGACAGTCGTAATACTGCAATTATGTGGACCATTCACGGATATTTAGTCCCTACAAATAGATCAGCGTGGAAACACCAAACAGGAAAGAAGAACACGATAAAATTCACTATTACATATTTTCAGTCAAATGTCACCAAGACTTGAAAGATCATTTGGCACATAATATAAAGACAAGAATGTCTAACATTCAACCCTTCCTTCTGGTTGTTGGTGATGTTCGGTGAACAAAATTTATGTTTGTTTTAAATTTTCTATGTATCGATATCGACTTTCCAGCCGCATCTTTGAAATTCTGGACTTTTATTGAGAAGTATTTTTATGAAATTAATTCAACTATTTCATATCCTAAGGTACATATTTTATGTAATGCACTGAATCAATAATAATAAATAAATAAAAATTCTATGAGTTATAAATTTCTCATTTATTTCAATAAATACCTGCAGATCACAAATTAGTTTCTGAAAAGTGATGCATGCTAAATGGATCAAATCGTGCATCAATCGATTTTAAAATTTTCATTAAAAATAGTTGTTTAATAATGTAGATTCAGTCAACCGGATTATTGACCTGAATTCATTAATAATTTGTGCCACTGTCTTACTATTTATATGCCCGGTCTCAGGCAGGCAGATTGGGCCGTGACGTGTTCAAACTTTAACTAAAAACTTCCATATATGGGACATCAATGGAGGTTTCTCTTACGAAAGAAAAAAAAACTTCGGCAAAATTTCAATATATTATGTATTGACATAAGAAAAAAAAATTATATACAATCATAAATTTTCATACATATAGTTTACAAAGTCAGAACATGGTCCATCGAACGAATCAAATAATAAATGAATAAGGGTAGATATAGGCGTCATTCACCAACTTGACTCCTGAACGTACCAAGCTACTACAACCTCCAGCCACGTTCAGAAGTCACCACAACTTTACCAATAACGCCTTTCATAAACAAAACGGATGGGCTTCAGGTCAGTATTGCTATTTTAAATTATCAAAAATCCAATAAGTTAGTTAATATTCTACATGCAACTGACAGTTCGGAAAGCATCTAGATATCTAAGATGGTACATATCATTGGTTTGTTTAATACAAATCATTTTTCCACTTTTAGATGACAAAGACAACCGACAACAAAAAGGCCCTTGTGGAAAAATTTGACATTCGCTTAAAAAGAATATAATTTTTAAAACAAATATTGAAATATCGGACCGAAAGTAGATACATAGTTTATACTGATGAAACATATCGTGGGTTCAATGCAATAACTAGATAACTCGATAATTGACAGTTTGAGATATCTACTTCTTTGAATTCGTTAAGGTGTAGGCTTTTGAATGCTATAAGTAGTTAAGTTAAATATACACCCCAGTGACATCTGTTGATGAATTGCAAAACTAGACAAATGAGTAAATAAAGAAATAGTCAGTGCAATAAGTGAATAACTATAGATGTCGTGTTTTACCATTTCGGCTATGGCAGTCTCACTTTGGCAAAAGTAGATAAGTGAAGTTATCTATTTTAGCATCCATCACATTTGACTTAATTCTAGTGATCGTGTACTTCAACAAAAGAAATAATCCATCAATGTTCGTGGTAATGGACGTATTGCACAAAAAAATAGTACTTTAACGGTCCTAAATAACAGCACTTACAATTACATTGTCAGAATGTGCAATAAATTACCGTTGAACATTTTGGAAATGAACATAAAGAATATTAAAAAAAAATTAAAGAAAATCTTCATAAATGAAGTACTATATTCTGTTGATGAATATTTTAATATAAATTTTAATGTGTATTGTGATTTGTGATAATATGTCTTAAGAGTTCTTCTATCAATTATATTGTACCTGACGCTTTCAATACTGCTTAGCAGTCAAAGAATAAAAAGAATTTATTATTATTATTATCGTGTTTAGATCTGTGTTAATTCTTAATAAAAAGTGTTTTTGCGGTGCTTTTGTGCATGTATGCAGTAACCACTTGCAAAAACCTCAAGAGCATTGATCTGAAATTCTTAACATCCGGCCACAGTGAAATGGAATGCGACTCTATGCACTCAGCTATTGGATCGGAGTTTAAACGCGTTGGAAAAGCCTACTGGCCGGGGGACTGGAAGACAATAGCCAGAAGCGCACGAAAGAAAGGTGACAAGCCCTATACCGTAATTGATACGATTGAATTTATTGATTGGAAAAATTATGTTCAAAATAATTTTAATATAAGAAAAAAAGATACATTTGGGGAGCCTGTCCCATTGGCAAAAAATGTCATGGATAAAATTTGACCTTCCAAAATCTTTCAAATTTAAAGAAAATTTTGAAGACGACGAATTCAGAAATGCCGATTGCTCCAAGAATGTCAGACAAAGCTCACAGTATGGCGTATTGTCGCCATTGTATAAGAGACCAAAATGCATCAGCAAAAAAAAAAACCAAGATTTGATGTCTCTTTTCACCAGTAAACCGCCAGCAGTCAGTAACGAGTACTACAACTTCTACGCCAATTTAGATTATTCAAACGAAGCTGATGATGAGTGAGACCAAATTTTTTATACGTAGAAATTTAATACGACTGTTTTAATATTATAAATGAGATTTGGAAAAGTTCAGTCAATATAGAGCCATGTACAAAAGAAAAATGTTTGTAAAATTTGTCAAAACAGTATATTTGATAAAATTAGAGAAGAAGTTTAGCGTTCTAAAAATTTCAACCAATACAATGTTTCTAAACTATTTCAATACAACTTTTTATAAACTAATTGTAAGTTAACAAAATTCTTTTTTTCCTATATCTAAATTATTTAATTTCTAATTATTAAAATTACAATAATACTTCATTATTAAAAATTTACAGATTACTGATGATGCTACAAAGTGGCGAAACGTTTAATAAACTTCTTCTCTAATTTTATCAAATATACTGTTTTGACAAATTTTACAAAAAAAATTTTTTTTGTACATGGCTCTCATATTGACTGAACTTTTCCAAATCTTATTTATAAATTTTTTATGTTATAATGCACTTAATTAATTATTTTCTAAGAATAAATTTGTGTTTTGTTATTCAAAGTATATTTTTTTCAAAAACTTTCAATAAAAACAAGATGATTATTTGGAGTTTTATTAGTGGGTAACTAGGAAAATGAAGTTCAAAACAGTGCTAAAACTAGATATCTCATAATTAAATTAATTTTAATTAATTAGTATCTATAATTTTCATTAAAATTGCCCTCCAGGGTTCCATTATACTCACTTCTATCACACGCATAGAAAAAATATTCTTTTGTTCAACACCCGCAAGAAATAAATCATTTCGTGGCCCTACTGAGCGTGGGCGAAATCCCATTTCGCCCACTAGTGGGTGAAATAGCATTTCGCCCACGCTCATTACGGGGAACGTTTACGCAAGTGTTGGAGATTTTACGACCCAAAAATCACTTCCACCATAATTGTTCCTGTTCATTAATTGTTCACAATTCGTTTTTACACTGTTTTGCAATTGCAATTACGACCGTTACACAGATGAAAACACAATGTGTAAGCAACATCACAACGCGTCGTCATGTTGGCAGCACTGCTTTGTAGGCAGCACTGTGATGTTGATGTTGGTAGCGCTTACTCAATTTTTATTGTAGCCAACCTAACCAAATGAACAACGAACCATAACCTCAAAAATCAAAATTTTTCGAGTGTTGTAAATACAAAGTTTTTTCCGAGTGTTGTTTATGTTTATAATGGAACTTCTTGAAAACGAAAGTGACGAGGGCAACGAATTTATTTCAACTCCTCCCGAAATCCGAGATAAAGCTGCTTATGCTGAAAAGCAGCTAATACCAGAAAAATCACGCTCCAAATACGTCAATGCTTACAATGCATTCCGGGAATGGCAGCAAAAAAATGGAAGCAAAACTTTTTCGGAAAACGTCCTGCTGGCTTATTTTTCTGATCAAGCGAAAATTTGGAAACCGTCAACTCTTTGGGCGCAATATTCGATGACAAGAGCCATGATAAATGTGAATCATCAAATTGACATCAGCGCATATAAAAAGTTGTGCGCCTTTCTGAAAAACGAAGTAAAAGGTTTTCAGGCCAAAAAAGCGAAAATTTTTACGCCGGAGGAGATCAAAAAATTCATAACAGGAAGATATCATCATATATATTTTTTTAATTGGTCCGTCAATTTTGTTTCCACCTAAAATGAAAAGGGAAAAATTATAGCTTTTTTTTGTTTTGTTCTTTTTTTCATTTTTTTCAGTAAACCTTTGCACACTACGCCACTGGGTACATAGGCTGGAAAAAAAGTTGTAATATGCGACAACTTAAATTCAGACAATTAGCCCAAATGTTTTGCGATTGTCAGGACAACAACATTGCTTTCGTGTGCTACCACCAAACTCTACTCACTTAACTCAACCGTTCGTATTTCCGGCCGCTAAAAATAAAGTGGAAAAAAGAACTCACGCTTTGGAAAGAGTCAGAACAAGGAAAGAAGTTTACATGCCTGCCCAAAGACCAATTTCCTACATTACTTAAAAAAGTATTAGAAGAGCTGGAACCCACGATTAGCCAAAATTTAAAATCTGGGTTCAGAGCAGCGGGAATTTATCCAATAAATAAACATGAAATAAGAAATTAATTAATTTTCTATTAAACTTTTTTGGTGTTTCATGATTGTCTTATTATTTTATTATACTCTTACGGTCTTACATTGTCCCGGTGTGCATTTATAGTAGCTAAACTCGACAAAAACATCATGTGGGTCAAAGAAACCCAATCTCATAGATAACTTTGTCCCAATTAAAAAAAAAATTACTCCAATTAAAAAAAAAAATAGAATTATAATACCCTAACCAGGGTTCTGTGCTTACTAATTCCTTCACACGACGTAAAGGATTCCTTCTCCCAGGACATACGTACATGACTGTTGATTTTGTACATGCTACAATTGAGAGATCACTTAGACGCAAAATTGTCTGGGTTCCGTCTGAATGGCCCACTTTAATTAGGAATTCAAGAGAAAATATGCCCCATCAAGTCACCAAATTAACATTTGAGGATTTCAAAGATTATAAACTTCTCCAAACAGCGGTGTTTCCTAACAACATTAAAAAAACAGATTGCGGGAAAACTATAAGCCTGAAAAGTATAAAAAGAGTTTTTTTACTAAAGATTACGTTATGCGCTTCTGGTATTCCTACAAACCTGAAAAAAAATACATTTTAACTCTACCCGAGCGCAGTTCAAGAAGCTCTGCTCAGCCTAGTGATGGGCGATTGCGAGATATTTTAGTCGATTGTCTCGATTGTTCAAACATCTCAATGACTCTCGATGGTTTTCACTTGGATTCGATTGTGTTGTTTCATAGTTGACCGAGTCGCATAGTATGAATCGTACAGACGATGTACACTGTCGACTACAGAGTACCGACTGAACAGTGTGAACAGTGAACGTCAGACGTCAGTCAACTTACGACTAGCATATAACCTTGAAACGCGATTATATGTATTTTTACGGATCACCCTGTATATAAACGTCAGGCAAGAATTCTGAGAAGCGGTGTCTGCTTGCTGAACAACGAGTAACTACGCGAAGTTTCTAGAGAACGCGAGAAGCACTGCAGGGCTTCAGCCACGCAGCGTATATAAACGAGTGAGTGAAGCGATCAGTCAATGGTGAGTCGTGCAATCAAGTGGATCAGTGATATAAATAGTTCCGCGATATAAATACACCTGATAAAATAAATATTAGTATAGTCAATTGTATATAATTAAGTGTTAATTACCGTTTGGTTATTGTTTACTTGTGTTGATTGTTAGAACTAACTTTTCGTTGTTGCATTTATTGTTATTGTATTTTTAATTATTGTAAATAAATATTTATTCCGCCAACTCAGAAAACAGTTTCGTAACAGTATTCTCATTCGCTGGCAAATAATCGACTTGAACAATCGAATATTTCGATTGTAAAATTAAACTCCGAGTCGATTGTGGACTCGATTGTTATTATGAACGATTGCAATTGTTTCGATTGTAAAAACATCTTACAATCGCCCATCACTAGCTCAGCCATCACCATCCTCACTTTATAAAGGAAAATTGGGTTTTGCTGTGAAAAAATATAATGACTTGAAAATATTGGTTGATAAATCCATAATTCCGAACAACTACAAAAATGATTATCTGGAAATGGCAAAACAGGACAACGTTCCTGATATCCTAGCTGAAACTGATGAAGAAGATGATTTGTTAGAATTTGATTTAGATACCGACGTCTTGTCACAATCAACTTCTGCTTCACCATCAATTGCATAAAAAACGTTTCAAAATCGCAAACAAAAATAAAAAAGTGTGTGTGTCAGGTCCGACGCACGACTGGAGTTTACTCCTATGCAGTAGGCAAATATACATACTTACATGCGTCAGATACATGATTTCAAAGTGAAAGGTGCGCAAGGTACGTTGCGCAGAAAAACGTAACGTTTTTTAGTTAACGCTTGTATAAATTTTACTTCTCATAAAATTTCCATACCGGGGGCTTTATATGAAAATCGAGTCTTAAGGAAAACTCCAAAAAAATAAAAAGCACTGGAAAGAAGAATAAAATTAAAAAATGAAATAGTAATTGATTTGGTGAGTGTCTAAAGGAACTAATTGCACAAAACTAACTCCAATTTTGGATTATTAATACGTCATTGTTTATTTCAGCTGCTTTTGTTTCATCTCATAAAAATAACAGATTTTATACTTGTAATATTCATCAAATCAATTTTTCTAGTAATAAATATCCTAAAGAGGAATGATACCTGTTTTTTTTTGTTTAAATTTTTGTTCAAATTAATGATTATTATAATAAGTCTTGTTAAATCAGCTTTTCCGTTTTTTAATTATGGCGTAAGCTATATTTGAACTCAAAGAAAACAAAATAGATCAGTAAGTCAATTGGATTAACCAACAATATTGTCTAAAGAAAATATAGTCGTAAGTCAAAATATCAGATACAAAACCAAGCCATAGGACGTAACTAACATTTTGACTAATTATTAAGTAATAATATTTCTCAATTATAGACAGCAGAATGCGTTCATTTTGAAATTACATCGGCCACATACATGTTATATCATAGTTTTGCCCTCTAATCTAAAAAGATCAACCCACGCACTCCTTAGGAGAGCTACTATTTTCATTTGAACCATATAATTATTTATAATATAAAACATACTGTTTCCTGGCATCGAGCCGACAGGTCGCTCAACAATAAGTTGTTCTGGATTCTGAAGTTTCCAATAATTAATTATCTATATCTTATAATTATACATATTTGTATTACAAACTTACATTTCAACAATTCTAATAAAAAGTGTATTACTTAATAATAATAAAATGAAGTTTTTTTAAAAACTTAATTTGCAAATAGCAAAACATAACTTACACACGTTAAAGGTTAACAGTTAAATTTTCATATAATATATTCTTCCAAAAGTAAATAATTCATTCAGTTTTTATTACATACTGAAAAATTTGTAAATTGATGGTTGCGCCTATTGGCCTATGACATGTCGATATCAAAAATTGGAATGCGTATCAAGTTTTAAGCCAAATATGCTAAGTTGACTAATAGTAATACTAAACTCACAACTTGTTTGAATCTAAACACCGTTAGCTCAAAACGACAGCTAATATAAATTGTTCGAAAAAAAAATAATTATTCCATTGCATTCAGACATTAACTTCATATGAGTTACATTCTTCTATCCAATATTGGACTTTAAAATAAAATTGTTCTAGGTACAGGAGATATCTTCAATATTAAAATCTTAAATAATTAGATTTTTGTCATACGTTACCTACTGATCTTCAGAACAATGTTTTCAGTGCAAATTTTGTTGATTTTAAAGGCACTAATAAAATATCGTCAGTTGTTATTCTAGGTATATTTAAAATTTAATAACATTATTTGGAATTATCAATCACATTCTCATAACCATAAGTGAAAAACTTACGACTTTACACTTTAATTATCATATACATGCTATTGAAATACAGGAAAGTGAAGAATATTTTACTATTGATGCTAATAGTCGTATAGATCTAATGAATTATTCAATTTTGTTTTTTAAAGATGGCAAAAAATATATTGTTCTTGATAATATTCTTTAGAGATAAAATGCTTATAAATTATTGCCATACTATAATATGTCAGAATATTTTGTTTTTTTATTATTTGTATTTTTTTTAAATTGCTATTAAGTATAATAATATCGGACATATCTGTTCTCAATAACAATAATAAATAATGTCCAGCAAAGACAATTACCGAAAAAAACTACAAGCCGAAAGGTTGTATCAGGAGCAGAGGTTATCACATGTGAAGAAATCTTACAAGAATTAAAAAATAAGAAAAATGCCAAAGAAAGAGAAACCCTACACCAAAGAAGAAGGCGCCTTCCCAAATCGAAACAAAACAACATTTTGTTGAAATAGTAATAAATAGTATAAATTATACCTAATATGTACCTATTCAGAATTTAGTCAAAATCAAATGAAATTACTTAAATTAATATTCGAAACACTTGCATTCATATAATATTATAAATAGGAAATTTTTATTGGAAGAGCTGCCAATTACATAATTCCAATAAAAATTTTCAATTGCAAAACAGCCGCCTAAATCTATTTATTATATATTATAAACAGGTAATTCATTTATTATTATAAATGGATACCTATGTCTACAATAGAAAAATAAATTTATTTGACGCTTGGCGAATTTATAATCAATTTACCTACCGTTTATATTTTATAAATTATGATACGTCCGAGTACTAATTACTAGTTTAAATGTAGATATGAAATTAATAAGCAATGTATGTGAATACTGTAGAAAATTTTACTAAAAGAATAATGGCCTCAACGTTAAGGGATTCTCTAATATACAATCAGCCATAAATGTCTTCGAAAGACCAATAAGTTTATGTGGTCAAATGATGCAACAAAAATTAGTCATCAATGACCAAATCTACATTGAATTAGATATTAGAAGAAGGGCAGCTTTAATAAAATGTCACAGCATGGTGAACGTTGCAAAATTAAAGATATTCCTAAAATGATATGTTTAAAAAATCGATTATATAGATCGGCTGGCATAGTGGCTTTCAGTCCTGGTCACTTTGTGGCATATTGCTGGCGTTACAACAATTGTTAGGAGTTATACAATGATTTATTGAAAAAAAAGTCGGTCAGAGAATCAACAGAAATTGAGCCACATTGTCTAATTTGAAAACTAACAAGTGATAGAAAGAAATGAGATGTCTATTTGCAGGTAACCATGTTGTTGAAATCCATTGATTATAACGACATAGTATAGTTACGTTAGTTATATTAAGTTGGTACTTGGTAGTCTGGGTAGATTTCATCATTTCAGTGTGTAACAGTATTCGGAATGTCAACGTTATGGTTTTTTTAAGATGTCGGTTTTAACATTATACTTCGCCATATTATATGTTTTAATTTTCACTCAAATAAACATTCCAATAATACAATGTACAATATGAATGTTTTATTAAATAGTAATATATTATACAAAAGAACAAAATAACAGGTTATGGGCCCAGTATTCTTTTTTGAGTGAAAGAAAGTAAAGTTAAAGAATCACGTGTGTAAAAAAATCGCGGTAAAGTAGAAAAAATTGAGTCCGATAGGTTTACAGTTGCGAAGTTGAATAATAACTACCAGAATTGGAAGTTTAAAATAAAAATGCTTTTAATTCGTGAAGGAAACTGGTCAGTTATTAACGAAGAAGTTCCTACAGTACTAAGCCTCGAATGGAAACGGAAAGACGAGAAAGCGCAGGCAACTATTTCTTTGAGTGTTGAAGATAATCAAATAATAATCACATATCTGCAAACGTGAAAACTCAAAAAATATGTCAGAATCTCTAAAAAAGGTGCATGAACGAAGTGACTTAAGCAAGAAGCTGTATTTGTAGAAAATTGTACCAGTCAAAGTTTTTTAATCTACATTATATATTATATATATTTTATATATTTTTTCGAGTCATGTATATGATGTTAGCGATAAAAAATAAAAAAAAAACTTACCTATGACAAATTTTATTTTTACTAGAGCAGTGAACGACTTATTCGTTATAATAATGAAGTTAATTTATTTTAACAGTGATCGTCATTCACTGTTTTGATGAAGTTTTGTAGTTGAAAAAAGTTCACTTCTTTAGTAAATTTCCGTAAGTGTCCCTATTTGCACTAAATACTTTTACTCAACCTGTTAGATATTAATTAACTCCCAGAGCGAATTATTTCTTAGCGTGTACGAGTCATGGTTATGAAATCACTCTGAAAAATGCCCTGTGCGTGCCGAGTCTCACGACTACCCGATACATATGTCGTTCAGACTTCTCAGAATGCTTGAAAATGCATTTAAATGTACGTTTTGAGGAGTTATTGTTTATTTTATCAAAATTTTATTACGAGGGGACACCCCCTGGACACATGCGGGTCTTCGGCCGTTTGGTGTATCCTGTTCCGATTTTTATGCTTCAAATTCTAATCACCTTTTTACTTCCCACCTCTACTATGGTAGGGAAGTAATGGATTCAGTCCGAAAACAATATTTCGAGATTTTAACAGATTTTCACGTTTTGAGACCCTAGCAATCGTTTAAGATCATTTTCTGACTGATGTCTGTATGTGTGTGTGTATGTGTGTGTGTGTGTATGTGGTCAATTTTTCGCCTTCGATATCTTAAGAACGGAACAACATACGGGCATGCCGATTGTTCTATTGTGTTTATCAGCCTTTAACTTAGATCTGATTAGATTTTGAGTCAAATCGGTTCAGTGGATCCTGAGATATTCAAAAAAACGTCCTCAATGTCACGTATTAACATAGGTAAAAAAAAATATAAATGAATTCTAGATGTTATAATATGAAAAAAATGTAAATATTTTTTTTCTCTAAAATGTATAGTTTTCGAGAAAAAAAATATTTTACTAAAAAAAATAAAAATTGTACGTAAATCAAGGTAACCATGATTTTTGCTATATTAAGCTAGCCATCAGTAGACCACCAAACAAAAAAGAGGGCCATGCTTTTTTCAAAGAATAAAAATTAAATTGTGTTTTAAAGACCACCAACAGCTAAGGTTATTTGGGCCTAGTCAAAGAATAAAAAAAAAGAGTGTTTATTTTTTGCAAATATTTACTAGGTGGGAAGTATAGGACTGGTCATCAGTCGAATTTTTTAATTTAAAAGTGGTACGATATTTATTACCGCTTTAGAAACGGGTTCACAATTTTTCGAGGTTTATTTTTTTTTTGTCCGATGAAGATATTTTTATTATAAAAACGGAAATAATAGGAATAAAATATGTAAAAAAATGGATGCGTGTACTTTGTACGTGCGTTAGAAGTTATACTCCTTTGGCGTGATTAAAAACTAATTTTTAATTTGCATGCAAATAATTTATTGAAATATAAAATAATTAAAGGACTGGAGTGAATTTATTCATATTTGTTTCATCCTGTTAAATTTTCGTGACGCGATGCGTGCGCATCGTAAAAATTTACTCTCATCATTTTTTCATAACGCGCCAGAAGAAGTATAACTTCAAAAACTGAGCAGTATAATAATCACACTGGACGACCTAATTTTTAAAAACACATTAGTGACATTTAAAGTACAGGA
>CM077525.1:27777046-27932229 GCA_039654895.1 Mongoloraphidia duomilia | reverse complement strand
TAATGGCTCGTGAGGATCCGCCCCTCTGTGAGACGTGTGACACTCGTGTTACCGTTTCGCATATTTTAATCGAGTGTGTCCAGTTTGGGGACACACGACAGCAGATTGGATTGTCAGGTGATCTGTCGGTTGTTTTAGGAAATGATCCTGACAATGTCGATCTGCTGTTTCGTTTTTTAAAGGAAACCGGTCTTGACCGGTTTATTTGATTTTATTTATTTGTATACATTTAGGCCCCTTTACAGCCTTTATGATTTTTTTTCTTTATATTTTACTACATTATATTATGACACTTTTTTTTTGCACTTATAATTGTTTTACTTTGTTGTGTGTCAATTTTTGATTTTGTTTTTATTTTTTTGTTTATACTTTTGTTTTGTTTACACTTTGTTTCATTACAGACGCTAATGACCTTTGTTGTCGAGCGTCTATAATCCACAAATCAAATCACAACGAAAAGGTGAACGAGTCCATAACACAAAAAAAAAAACGCAGGCGGTAAAATTTTCCCAACACGTGGTTATCATTTCATATTTAGTTTTTATCTCCAACATCCAAACTCCAACCACTAATTTCACATAATCTTATAGTTGACTACTATAAAACAGTCGTTCATTTTGTAAATCTACGACGTACATTGCTATCGATGATATTTCATTTTTTTTTCAGCTTACAATAATATCACAGACGAACTGCCAGGCTACTTGCCGCCATGCTGACTGTCGAATCTCACACCGTGCTAGCCGGCGTGTCCCAGTACTATCACGTGACCAGTCTGTAATATTTGCAAGGCCTGCTAAAGCCGGGGTTGCACTTGGCAAATAAAACGTAACAATAGTACATCATTTGTATTGTTGTCAAAGAAATAAACTGTCAGAAACTTAATATATCCAATATTATTTTCTAAAAACTGTCCATCAGATTGACGCTATGAATTTACAAAGCATTTAATTTGTAAGTTATTCAGGGGTACCTGCTCTATCAGAAATAAAAGTGTTTGTCGATAAATCTTGTAATCTTTGAACAGAATACGAAGCATGTGGTATCGTCGTTCAATTTATATTCACGAATCTCATTAATTCTATTATTGACTTCTTGTAGAGCCTGAAATGAAAATACAAAACATAAATATTAAACACATTACAACAAAACTTGGTTAACTTGCTCTGTTTATTCGAGGCTTAACGCTTGTCACGAAACAGCAGTATCGTGATTACATTTTATAATATAAACATTTTTACTTTCATAGCAAACGATTTTATAGTTAAAATTAAAACTAACCTCTTTAGTGTTGACAGGACATCTCACATTTTGTATATAAAAACATCTTAAGGTATTAATGTGTTAAACACATCTAAGAATAGACGAAATATATCTATATTTACGTAAAAATGAAATATAATAGTCATTATATTAGTTATGAATTACCATGGTATGCTTAAATCAAATAGCAACATTTTTATAAGTTTCGTAGCTGTCAGATTTAATAAATACGTAAACTCAAGGTTGCAACATAAAATATATCTAAAATGAAATATTACCTCAAAAGTAACTAGAATAGTGTGCTAAGATGCGCACAGATGTCCATAGGTGGAATGACTAAGTCAACTTAAAACAAGCCAGACGGGCAACGGTCGACACATGGACGGTTTCGCTAGTATACGACATGCCAGCGGTACGCTGCTTAAGGTAGTTCTTTTCAGAGCTCAAGCGGCAGTCCTTTTGTGGACTCGCACAACAGTTTATTTCGGACTCAAGTGAACGAATCCATCAGACTCGTTCACAGTCATCGTTGCGATTCGCGATCGGTGAGTTGTTGGACTTTACGGCACACAGTGATTATTTCGCTTTTACCAATGATGGACTCTAGTGGTCTATCGGTCTAAGGGGCTAATACACAAGTGCTGTTGGTCTTTAAATAAATTCCATTGACCATCTGTCAAGTATATGCTATTTTGACCTTCTGCCACTAGGTACTAAGTACGATGGTAATTTTCATTTAAATTTTACCGGTTTCAATGAAACCACAGATACATAAAAAATGTGTCTAGATTTATGAACACGATAATGTGTTTCTAAGGATTTGTAAATGTGTATTGATTGTAAATAATTTATGTTTGAGCTGTTTGTTTAATAAATCGGCACTAGCTGAAATTACCGAAATTTTTTCATTTAAAACTAATTGATTTTGAATTACAGCCGTTTATTTCAGTATTAAATATTCTCCAGCCAGTGAAGCATTGTACACGCTTATACCACCCACATACACACACAGCTTCGTTTGTTACGGGTAAATGTGCCCTAAAGACGGAAGCTGAACACACCCACACCACGGCCAAATCTATAACGGATATCTGTATCCTCTAGACGACTCCGTAAAATACATTAATTAATTAATTGTAAATTATAGACGCACGACAACTGAGGTCATTAGCGTCTAAAACCATTGGAATTTAATAGGATTGAGGTTGTGGTTCTCTTAAATAAATAATTAGTACAATTTCATCTTTCATACTTTGTTTTTATTAAATGCGAGCACTCTGGAAGGTACGTCTGTTCTCATGTACAATTATGTACTGACTGTTATAGTGTTATACTTATAAAGCATTGTCAAACTGTTTTATTTCATATCTCGGCCTTTGGCCTTTAGACACATATATCTGTCATTATTTTTGTGTATAGTTAAAGTGGCTATTTACTATTTCTCAGATACAACTCCGTATAAAACAATGTATCAAACCACCTTATTTATTACTTTGTTAATAACAAAGTATTATATTATATTCGAGATAAGAGAGGAATTTTTGTAAACTGACTTCTAAATCCAACGCGCCCCCTCAAAAATTAATCTCTTAATACACAATAATGATATCTATACTTTACATAAAATTATTACATTGACAATTAATGATAATAATCTCATTAACTAAGAACATACCTTCCTTGTACTCTCTCTGGGCAGGTCACAATGTAACCGTTACATTATGATCCAACATTCGTTGCGAGGATAAGGGGAAAACCCAGAAAAACCCTTATCAGATCATTTCTCGAAATTATTACAGTTAATAACTGTATGTATATTTATATTATATAATTTAATAATTTATATATATGTTATTGATTAGATTCTGAAATAAATAATTATTATTCATTAATTATTTTCTTCTAAGGCCATCTTGGTCCTCAGCTCGATAAATCTGGCCCTTGGCAGCGGCTTGGTCAGCATCTCTGCGATTTGCTCGCCTGTTAAAATATATATTAAAATTACTGTCTTTTTCTCACATTGTTCTCGGGAGAAATGATACTTAATGTCAATATGTTTGAATCTTTTATGGCTTGATGGATTATTTGCTATACTTATGCATCCATTATTTTCTCCATATATTTAGATATGATCCTTTGTTTCAAGGCTTACACCTGATGTCAAAGATTTTAACCACATGGCCTCTCTGACAGCTTCAAACAGTGCCATAATATTTAGCCTCTGTTGATAAAGTTGCCACTGACGCCTGCCTTTTTGAATTCCAACATATTGTACATCTATCGTACAACTTAAACAAGTAACCTGTTGTACTTTTTCTAATATAATAATCATTTCCTCCCCAATCAGAAATTTCATAACCAGTAAAATACTTTTGTACTCTGCTCGTACATAAATCAACTTTAAAAACAATTATTGTACCCTTTAAATATTTGAGTACTCGTTTTAAACATTGCCACAGTTCTGTATTACTTTCATTCGTATATTTATTTAATATACTTATAGTTACACTTAAGTCGGGTCTTGTTCGAAAAAAAATAATAAATCGTTCTTATTAATATAACTATTTATTAGAATAAGCAACTTGTATTTAGTATGCTGCTTTCTTAATGAATGAATTGAGAGGAAGCAAAATATCAGAAGTTTTGTACGTGATAAAATGTATGACGCATATATTTTAACATTATACGGTTCTCTTTGTTCCTAGAAAATGATTACCTTTAAAAATAGGTTATTGATAAATCTTAAATAGGAACATTACTGACTTGACAAATTTTGTAATTAAGTTTGTATTTATGTTTTAATGACGCCAGCCTGTCGGCCAACGCTCCTGCTCATAAATTTCGTCTATTCAGTTAGTCCTGATATTTTTATTTGTTTATAAACATTAATATTTCCTCTTTTAAATCGCCATTTAAAAACGCTTACGTCCATATGGTGTATTTACAAATCATGTTGATTAAAAAAAAAACTAACAGAGATCTGAAACTTTTAATTCTCCTAACTGGAGCAGACGTTTCATTGTCAACTAACCGAACTTTATATTTTAATGGATTTCTAAATTCATCACTTTTTATAGTGAATATACATTTACAGCCAACAATGTTCTTATCTTTCGGTTTTGATACTAAACTTCAGGTATTATTTATCAACAACAAATTTAAATGAACTTTAATTGCATGCTGCCATTGCTTCATTCCTCTTCTTAATTTCCTGATATAAAATTGCAATAGGACACCATGGACTGAGCACAGTAAATAATTATCAGGTATAAAATCTTCATTTTAAGAAGTTAGGGGACAACCTAGTTTATTGAATTGAGACGAAGAGCCATCTGTGTGTTTCTCTTTTCTGTCTATATGTGTCACCAAGTTAGATATTTTATTTGGTATACATTCAATACTAGGGTTGTGTCAAGTTTACTGCAAGAGTATTTACAGAGTTTAACACAGTTTCATTACTTGAGTTTACAATTTACATTATCTTTTGCATCTCGGTCTTGACTTGAAAAATTTTCTCATCTACAATTTCATAATTTTAACTAATTTTTAGAAGGCTCTATTACTTTATCTGTTTCTACTACAGATTATTTGATTCTTCAATTAGTTTGGAATTTTTATTACTAGGTTCTAATTTATCTGATTTTCCATTATCAGACTTGATTTATTTACCTACTGATTTTGACTTTACATCAGATACATCAGTTTTCTCAACTTATCTGACTTACTGTTATCAGATTTAGTTTGCTACTGATTTTGACTTTACGTCAAATGCCATCAGTTTTAACATCTTATCTGATTTACTTTTTATCAGATTTAATTTGCCACTAATTTTGACTTTATGTCAAATGCCATCATTTTTAACATTTTATCTGATTTACTTTTTTTTATCAGATTTTTAATTTGCCACTGATTTTGACTTTATGTCAAATGCCATCAGTTTTAACATTTTATCTGATTTACTTTTTATCAGATTTTTAATTTGCCACTGATTTTGACTTTATGTCAAATGCCATCAGTTTTAACATTTTATCTGATTTACTTTTTATCAGATTTTTAATTTGCTACTGATTTTGACTTAACTTCAGATATTATCAGTTTTATTTAATTTACCATAGTAATTTTGACTTTATGTCAGATGCATCAGTTTTATCATATATTATCTGATTTACTTATTATCAGATTTAATTTACCACTGATTTTGATTTTATGTCAGATACCATCAGTTTTATCATAGGAATTTTCAAGATTAATTTCAATAACAATTGCATTTCTAACTAAGTACAACTAACTTTTCAGTTTCCACATCCCTCACTTTATATCCGTTTGGTTCACACCCAACTAATATACCTTTAATTTATTATTTCTTTAAATTTTGTTTTTTCAAATTTTATTATGAATATAAACAGTAGAGTTAAACACTTTTAAATACTTCAATAGTGGCTTCTTATCATGCCACATTTCATATTGTGTTTTAAATACTTTTGGAGCTTTAGTACCTAGGTGTCACATTAATTAAACATGTTACAGTACAAGAACTGCTTCACACCAAAGGTTTTCTTTTTAATTAGCATCTGATAAAATTAGCTTTTTCAGTAATGGTTCTCACCATTCTTTCAGGTATTTAGTTGTGGGGTTCGTGGAACTGTTAAGTGAAAGTAATGCCTTTTTCTGTACACTAGTCTTTCATTTCAGTTGACAAGTATTTTCTAGCATTATCGCAATAATTTTTTTTTAAATTAAATCTATCTTCACTCTTATTTACATAATCTTTAAATATTGCAGATACATCTGACTTGTATTTAATTAAATATGTTATGCATTAGAGTGAATTCATCTACAATTTTTTTTTTTTTATTTATTTATTGCAGACGGCGTGATTCGAACCATATACATTTTATTAAATGATAATCACGCTTGTTTACCGATAATGCATGCCTCGCATACTTCATCATCCGGTATTATTCAATCTATATATTCCCTATGTCGTCTATCATCTGTTTATTTTTCAATTCAATAAATTTATTTTTACCTATGTGGCCTAAGCACAGTTTATAATCAGATTTTTGACGCATTATCTATGGAATTGACAACATTTTTACTTACAGAGAAATACAAAGTAAATAATATGTTGTTTGTGGACTTACCAGTCATTACAACCTTACCGTAATGTCGCACTTGTACACCTGTCTCGTCGAAGTGTATACTTCGCTTTCTGCATTTTAAATACAGATAGTAGATTGTACAGTACATTATCTACTTTTCCTTGGATCCCCATATTGGTCCAGAGTTCTGCGGCTCAATTTGAATGTATTGGATCGTCTAAGGCTTTTCAACAGTGTTTTTATAATATATCAAACTTTTGATATAATAGTGGCATTCACTTTTGTAGTGTTCATTTCTTCCACAATGATGACATCTAGCGTGTGCCTTCTTATGTATTGATTTTGATATTCCAAGATTATTCTGGTATTCTGGTTCTCGTTCGTCAGCTTCACTTTGTGGTGATCCTGAATTTCCAGATATTATAATTTTCACCTTTAAAAAGGTTGAATGTTCCTCTTAGCTTTAAACATTCCATATTGTCTGTTTTATTTTAGCTTTTATTAGCACTAGATATAGCCAAATTATTACACACATGAACCAAGTGGACTTTAATTTTATAAATTAATTAACGCTTGTTAAGTATCACTAAGAAACATTTAGCGAATCACTTATCCTTTAACAATATTTAACTAAGCGCGTAATATCAGTTTATTTCACTTTAATGATCACCATTTACTTTTATACAATTTTACGAAATTTTATTTTATTTAAGAACGTATCCTGGGCCCATAACCCATTGGAATTTAATAGGATTGAGGTTGTGGTTCTCTTAAATAAATAATTAGTACAATTTCATCTTTCATACTTTGTTTTTATTAAATGCGAGCACTCTGGAAGGTACGTCTGTTCTCATGTACAATTATGTACTGACTGTTATAGTGTTATACTTATAAAGCATTGTCAAACTGTTTTATTTCATATCTCGGCCTTTGGCCTTTAGACACATATATCTGTCATTATTTTTGTGTATAGTTAAAGTGGCTATTTACTATTTCTCAGATACAACTCCGTATAAAACAATGTATCAAACCACCTTATTTATTACTTTGTTAATAACAAAGTATTATATTATATTCGAGATAAGAGAGGAATTTTTGTAAACTGACTTCTAAATCCAACGAAAACAATAAATGTAAATAAAAACAAATGCAAAATCAAAAATTGACACACAACAAAACAAAACAATCACAAGTACAAATAAAATGTGTCATACAATACAATGTGGTAAGATATAGAGTAAAAAAGCATAAAGGCTGTAAAGGGGCCCAAATGTACACACATAAATAAAATCAAATAAATCGGTCAAGACCGGTCTCTTTTAAAAATCGAAACAGCAGATCGACATTGTCAGGATCATTTCCTAAAACAACCGACAGATCACCTGACAATCCGATCTGCTGTCGTGTGTCCCTAAACTGGACACGCTCAATTAAAATATGCGAAACGGTAACACGAGTGTCACACGTCTCACAGAGGGGCGGATCCTCACGAGCCATTAAGAAACCATGTGTTAATCTACAGTGACCGATGCGCAGCCGTGTAAGGACCACTTCCTCCCACCTGGAGGGACGGCAAGATGTGTGAACCATAGGTCAACTGTAGATTTTATAAATTTTAATTTGTTTTCATCGACAGCACTCCATTCATCCTTCCAGAGCTGCTGAACGGCTGAAATCAGAACGCTCTTGAGGTCGTCACCGATAACGCAAAATACACTCTGACCGTTATTTGCAGCGTCCTTAGCTGCAGTGTCAGCTAGTTCATTGCCAGCAATTCCCATGTGGCCGGGAACCCAACAAAACCGGACAGTGGTTCCACCTCTTTTCAAAGAGTACAATTTGTCCTGAATTAAACAAATAAGAGGGTGGTTGGGATAGGAACGCTGCAATGCCTGAAGAGCACTCAAAGAGTCGCTGCAAATAACATAATTGTGTGGACCGTGCACATGTCTCAAGGCCTGCAAAATTGCATATAACTCTGCAGTAAAAATACTGCACTCTTGAGACAACTTGTATCCAACACTGGCGTTATCGGTGACGAACGCGCAACCAACTCGGTCGAGAGACTTCGAGCCATCCGTATAAACGGAACGGTAGTCTCGATTCTGATCCAGCCACGCCAGGAAAAGCTGACGATAAAGTTCTGGCGTTGTCGTACTTCGCGGATGAATGGAAAGTGACATGTCGATGACGGGTTCAGGAATTAACCACGGAGGTACAGAATTACGGCCGACTTTAAGAGTTCTAGGAAGCGCCAACGGAAGTTCATCTAGGAGAAGGGTCAACCTGATACCGAGAGGACGTGTTGCATTTCTTCTCCGTCTATACAGAGAAGAAAAACGAGGTTGAAATACGCATCTGTAAGTTGGGTGATCAGGTTGACTACGGAGCTTAGAGACGTAGGATAGCATATTGCGTTTCCGCCGGATGTTCAGTGGAGGCTCTCCGCATTCAGCGGCAATGCTAACAACAGGACTCGATCGAAACGCTCCGGTTGACAATCGGATTCCGGCGTGATGAACAGCGTTTAACGTCCTGATGTACGACTCACGCGCTGAGTCGTACACGATGCTACCGTAATCCAATTTTGACCGTACGACTGCACGATAAATTCGCAGCAAAACCGTACGGTCTGCACCCCACGTGGTACTGGATAAAATTATTAAAATATTTAGGGAATACATCGACTTCCTCTTTAAAATATTAAAATGAGCCTTCCAATTTAACGACCGGTCAAACGTAAGTCCTAAAAATCGGGCAGTATCTTGCACAGATATGAGCGTATTATAAAGATATAAGAAGGGTTCCTGATAACAATTACGAATGCGGCAAAAGTGCACACACTGGGTTTTCCCAACGGAAAATTTAAACCCATTGTTAGTTGTCCAGTTCTGGATGCTATTAATGACCAATTGCAGGTGACGTTGTGCAGTACGAATGTACTTTGACGAGCAGTAGATCGCCAAGTCGTCAACGTAGAGCGATGACTCTACAGACGATGGAATGCTGTCAATTATGCCATTAATAGCGATGGAAAATAAGGTGACACTAAGAACCGAACCCTGTGGAACACCATTCTCCTGTGCAAAGACACTAGACAAAGTGTTGCCGATACGGACTTGAAAGTAACGCTCTAATAAAAAATTATTTATAAAATTCCCAAGATGTCCTCTGATACCCCAATTATGTAGTGTTCGGAGTATTCCATACCGCCATGTAGTGTCGTAAGCCTTTTCAAGGTCAAAAAAGACCGCTATCAAGTGTTGCTTGTTAAGAAAAGCGTCCTGGATGGCGGACTCTAACCTGAATAGATGATTCATCGTCGAACGGTGCTTACGAAAGCCACACTGGGCATTCGTGATCAAATGTCTGGATTCAAGAATCCAAACCAGTCGTCGGTTGATCATACGTTCGAGAAGTTTTGACAAACAACTAGTCAGTGAAACAGGACGATAACTTGATGCTTGTTTTCGGTCTTTACCGGGCTTCAACAACGGCACTACAATAGAATTAAACCAAGCGGTAGGAAACGTATTGGTGTACCATATTAAATTATACATCTTGAGAAGGAATATAGATCCGGAGGGAGGTAGCTTTTTCAAAAACTGGTAATGGATATCGTCAGATCCTGGAGAAGTATCATGGCAATCATGCAAACTCGACTGTAGTTCCCACGAGGAGAAAGGTGCGTTGTAGTTCTCCTCATTTTGTGAGGAAAAGTTCAATACAACTTGTTCTGCTTGATTTTTCTGAGCAGAAAAACTTTCAAGATAGTTTGCGGAACTCGAGACTTTTGCGTAGCCATGTGATCGGCGACTTCATCAGGTGACGTAATTATGTCATTTCCCATTACCAATCCAGAAATATAATTGAAACTCTGTTTGCCAGAGATCCTCCGAATTTTCTCCCACACCTCGCGAGCGGGAGCACAACTTCTTACAGTGGAAACAAACTCACTCCATGACTGCTTCTTACTCTCTGCTATTATACGTCTGGCAATGGAACGCTTTTGCATGAAAATAATACGATTTTCATCCGTCATATTATTTTTAAAGCGACGAAGAGCTTTACGACGTTCACGGATGGCATCCCGACAAGCCTCATTCCACCAAGGAACGGGCACACGTCGCGGTGTCGTTGACGTGCGTGGGACTGCAGCTAAAGCCGCCTCGATGACCGCATCCGTGAAATGCTCTACAGCAGCATCGACATTGCCAAAGTTCATTTCGCCGACATTTAGCACTTGTTGGAAGTGTGACCAATTAGCGTCTTTTATTTTCCACTTCGGGGAGCGTCTTTCATCAACATGGAATGAAAGAAGACGACAAATGATTGGGAAATGGTCACTGCTACAAAGATCGGCATTTACTTCCCATTCACAGGATGGGGCAATAGAAGAAGAGCAGAGAGTAAGGTCTATAGCTGAAAATGTCCCATTAGCAGCCGAGAAATGTGTATTGGAACCTGTGTTCAATGCAACTAAGTTTTGATTTAGAATCAACGTCTCCATTAGCCTTCCACGAGCATCCACATGATTAGAACCCCAAGAGGGATTATGGGCATTAAAATCCCCCATGATGATATAGGGGCGTAGAAGCTGATCTATAACAGATGCAATGGTTGCAAGTGTCGGTTGTTCTGTTGGAGGAATGTATATTGAACATAATGTTACCGGATTCGGCGCATATAGTCTGACAGCGATGACCTGTAATTCAGATTGTAATGGGACATTTTCGGAAAACACATTATTTCGGATTAAAACTGCCACTCCGCCACTGGCACGTTCAACGAATGGTTTATCTTTACGATAGATCGTAAAACCACGAAGAACCGGAGTGTTTGTGTCTTTCAAATGTGTTTTCTGTAAACTAATAGCAGTAGCATTATGGTCATTAAGGAGGAGTTTTAATTCACTGAAATGAACATAAAAACCGTTCATGTTCCACTGTAAGAAATTGAATGTTTATTATAAAAAGATAAAAAGCTACCTCTTTTTATTCCTCGCCACCTCACTACGGTGATGAGGAGGTCGGGATATATCCTCGTCCATAGCAGAGTCTGCACTGCTGCTATGGTCGATGCGAGTTTTCGTTATAGTCATAGTATGACTATTATCCCGGTTTAAGATAACCTTCTTGGTTTTTTTTACCGGAGATGTTCTACTCTTTTCTACAAGAGATTTTGCTGGTGATTTCGCCTTTTTAACTGGCGATCTCGATCTATTGTCTGGACTCGTTTTGTTTTTAATTTTATTAGCTTTTTTGGCAACAACTTTGGAACTGGATGGAGAAATTTCTGTTTGTGTAGACATGTCACATGTCTGTGTTGACATGTCTACTTTGACGATTGGAACGGCAGCAATGGTTGCAAAAGATCGTGTGAATGATGGAACAGATTCTCTGTATTTGCGTTTGGCCTCTGCAAAAGAAATTTTTTCAGTTGTTCTGATTTCTTGAATCTTGAACTCCACTTTGTATTGTGGACATTCTCTAGATCTTGCAGAGTGAATTCCGTCGCAATTAACGCAATGCGACTCCCTTTTGCATGGAATATCTTCATGTACCGGTTGACCGCAATTGTCACAGAGACTGGCAAAGCTACAGTTGTTCTGCGAAAGTCCAAACTTTTGACATTTATAACAACGTAATGGAGATGGTATATATTGGCGTACTTTTAATAAATAGAATGCAGCTTGAATAGACGACGGAGGCTGTGGTGTACAGAACGTGAGAATATGGGACGGTGTAGGTACTAAATGACCGTCTCTACGCGCATGGATTCTGTAAACGTCTGTAACACCCTGGTCTTTAAGTTCTTCCTTTATTGTTTCGACAGTGCAATTGAGCAGATCAAAACAATAAATAATGCCTTTGGAGAAATTAAGCTGCTTATGTAATTCAATTTTTATTGGTACGTCAGTAATCATATCTATGGCTTTAATGCTGGTAGATGCCAAAATCTTGTCAGCCTGTTGCTGTGACGAAGTTTCTATCAGTAAGGAACCATCACGTAATTTTTTGACACATTTCATCGTTCCATATAACCCTGTAAGGTGCTTACTGATATAAAAAGGGCTATCATCGTTGAAATTTCCATTTTCTTTCCGCATCAACAAAAACCTATTACAAGGAGTTATGCTCCTTGAATCATTGCCAAACAATAAACTCAAATTTTCCTCATTACGTCCTCTCTTAGAGGGAGGACTATTTAAGGGGGGGAAATTATTCATAATATTTTTTTTTATATTCATCAACCGTGCTCCCCACCCACCACGGAGCCCAACAAGGGGACGATGACCGCAAACCGGTACAGAGCGCCAGAGCTACACGGTGATATAGTCAGCTCAAGAGACGGCGCCACTCCATCAAAAGACACTGGCTCACCCCGCCGGAATACTAAATAAACACGACGTTAGCCGATTGACTAGACTGGGTTAGGTCTAGTCGCCCGTTTACAGCGAAGCGGAGGCCAAAGCAGTGTGTTGGTGCACCCAGGCGAACCTCAACTGCCAGGATCCTCTTTTCCGCCTTACGGGTCACCGCGCACGGCAAACACGCAGGTGTACTATTAGGGACTACTATAAACAAAGGACAGCAACAAAAGTGTACCCATAACGGAGGGACAAGACCGCTATCAACAACAAAAAAGAGGGAAGAACAGAAGAAGAAAAAAGTTGCGACTGTCCTTCCTTCATAATAGTCCCTAAATAAATCACCCAGCCGGATACACAACCCACTGGTGCGGGCTGGGGCCCCTGGGTCGCCAAGTCCCAAAGAACATTGTAATGCAACTGCGATAACTCAACAACGACATTCCAATGTTCCCCCTGGGGGGCCGTAAAATACACATTTTTGATTAGCGGGTAACGGGTGTATGCGCCCTAACGCGAAGCAATACAGACACGTGACGTGACAGCGTTTAGTATGCCTGGATATAATACCGGCGACTAGAGGTTCACACGCCATAGGTACACCCTAGCACCAGAACGTTACGCGGCTGGAGAACTATATTCGAACTTGGCATTTTAAATTACAATTTTCAACTTAAGAGTAGCATAGAAAGGTTATAGGGTACCTAAGTGGTTTAGGACTATCCGTCAAACCCACAAACTCCTTGTATGCGGACCCACCGATCCTGTTTTTACTGTCCACAGGCATTAAACGAACGTCCGTCTGTCTCTGAAGATTACAGACAATAAGTTACGCGGTGGGAGTTTTTTAGAGCCAGTAATAAATTTGCTCAAGGACCCAAACAGTACCTTTTTGAGACGGCCTAAAGAACAGAACCGTTACATGCTGATGTTAACAGTGATTTGTTAAGGGCGTTTACACTAGGGTTACCAGATGGCCGGCATTTCCGGGAATGTCGAAGATCTCGTCTGTCACTCGCAAATATCTTCCACACTGTTTGTCACTTTGTACCGGAAGATTATTTGCACTAGGTCACTCGAAGAACTTTTAACTCGCTGGTGGTATATTTATTTCTTGTTGCCCTTTTCACGTCTGCTCTCGTTGAGTATTTATACTTGACTACCTGTTTCATTCTTGCTCTCGCTTATATAAACTTTCCTGGTCATTTTACATCCATGGTGGCGGTTTTTCTATTGTTGTCACCCAGAATATTTCTTCGCGCTCAAGGCTGCGTGCTCCATTTTAAGCCAACGAATCAAGGCTGCAGTCAGCCTGCCTAGATTCGTTACAATACAATACCATTACTTTACTCAGTTGGCTTGAAAAGTGATCGTTTGAGTAAAGAGAAGTCATTTATTCAGACGTTGAAAATGTGAATTACAATTGTTTACAGACAGATAATTAGTTAAATAAAATATAGTAAATTCTTTATTTGTTCCCTATTTTAATATTTGTTAAAATTTGTTACCTCATGATGCGTGGATTCGATACAGCAAAAGATCGGATTTTTATTTTTTCACGGGCGAGTAAACGTTGATGGTTCAAGATAATGTTTTGTGAAAATTTATTTTATAACTGTGTTTCTTCCCAAAATTGAATTTGGTGCGCGGCTGTGCTCGTGCGGCGCTGGGAAGTGGGTTCACAAAAAAATTAACTTTACAATTAGAAAAAATGCCCAAAATTGGGCTAACAAATCCAACCTACCAACCACTTAAAATTTCATTACTAAAACAAAGGCAAAACCCTAGACAAAAAAAACAACAACTTTACTCAATAGCCGAAAACTCTTAACTGACAGCTCACACCTAACTGAGACAGGATAGGTCGTTGTAATAAACGCAGAGTCCTGATAACAACCGACCGAAGGTCTTAGGGCGCCAGGACAACAGGGCACTGACGTGACTCACAGGTCGTCCGAACCTGGAGATAATGAGCAGGTAGCACAGTTAGGGGAAATAGCAACTGGTGGAATGTCGTTAGCCAATCGAAAGAGGAAGAATTTTCCAGATAAAAAAAATCCAGAACCACAATCCAGACTATTGAGGGGCAACACCAAACATACACAATAACATGCAGTCTAACAAAACAGGTACACTAAAACAACCAGAAAGGCAAAAATCCCAAAGTTTTCCGAAAATATTTACTAACAAAACACAAACTTATCTACAAATTCAACAACGGCTAAAACGGGATTAGATCGCCAAATCCCAGTAAAGGACGACCTTAAACAAAATAAATAAATAACAAATGTGTCGAGGATGATCGCCAATAGTTCCAATCTTTTTAAGCATCACCCTTCAAAATGACGTGAATTTCAAAAACGGTCTTAAAAATACTGAATTGCTCACTTACACGGGATGCGCTATTCGGGAAAATCCATAAAAAACTCCTAATAAAATATACTTTTGGGGGCACACGGAGTTCTAGTCCATAATCCGACAGAAAAATGCTAATTCCAGGTATTTATTTTTTTTTTGGAACCACGGTAATTTTATTCCCTAACCAACTGATAAATTTCAACAGTCAAATATCAAGAAGAATCTTTGGAGGTGACAATAATCGTTCTCAGCGCATTGGCAATCCTTTACAATTGGCGGTCTGGCCGTGACTGAATACCATTCCAATCTGAACCAATTAAATCTGTTCATAACGTCATCGTTACTACTCTAACACAGGGCTCAATATCTCGCATCGTGTCGCACTTAGAACTTAGTATCGCAGACGACGCGTTTTTACTCTCTAGCGCACCGTAACTACACAGGCACTAGTTGACTGTCAACGTACAGCCGTCCAATTGCTTGTCTCATTCTAGCATACCGGGTCTTGGAGTGTCCTTTCTCCGTCGCACCAATGCGTTGTCAAAATTTGTATTCAATAAATATAGGTTACTAAATATTTTTTTTAAATTCGCACTAGCGTTTATTTATTTTTCTTTACTATTCAACAATATTTGAATAGGTCCCCGAAAAAACGTGGTAAGCGACAAATCCGAAATTTTACAGAAAGTGAGAAAAACCACCAGGGTCTGAAAATACAACATTTTAACAAAATTTATCTAACTATATTATAATAAATTACAAAATCAAACATATTTTTAGTCATTTCAGACATTTTAATTAGGATTTCATTATAAAATAAAACAATATATCTTCTACAGTGGAATAACGTGACTTATTGTAGCAACAATACAATTTTACTTTTTCTTATTTCCTAAAAGTAAGTTTTAATATCACAAAAAGTAATAAACATATCTCAAAAAAGTAGTAATCATCACAGAAAGAAGTATTCATCACAGAAAGTAGTAATCATATCAAAAAAAATAGTATTCATATCACAAACACTGATATAGTAATCATATCACAATCGAAAAAAATCACCTTACAAAGTAATAATATTATGGTAGTTGTAAGTAAAAATGTTTACTTTCAGGGGGCAAAAATTCACACATTTGATGCAAATCTTCTTTTTTTTCATTTTTGAATGGAATCAAATCATTATAAAGTTTTGGCAAAGAATTCAGTGGGATTAAATTTACAGGAATATTTTGACCATGACGACCTCTTTGTTTCTTCGTTATATCAAAATATTTCCATGGCTCCAATGTATTATGACCTGTTCGAAAATGTATCACCGTAGGATTGCCTATATTAAATTGAAGCCATTTAGCTTCTGTTATTTTCATTCTTGAATCTCATCTGAGCTGAGATTCAAGTACATTAAAGTTAAAAAATTGTTCCTGCTTCATTTTATAAACATCAAATGGGCGTGCTGGTTTTGCTGAAGTTATAAGGCCAACTATATCGTCAGGTACATGAAGTTTAGCTACTTTTGTTTCTTTTCTATAAGGGCGAAATCCCGGTCGCATGGTAAAAAACTGTGTCCACTAACTAAAAATTTTTGATTGACTTTTGTGAAGTATTTTAATTCAATTAAATAATGGCAAAGAGCAACCATGTTCCAATTATTATTTTGTCTTACACAGCGGTCTGACCAGATAATCAGTTTTCTTTCTTCTCCCCGTTGAAGAATATGAAAATTAGATGTGATATGAGTTAAAATAAAGGACGCAATTTCAGACGATCCTCGTTTAGCAACTGCCTCATGCCAAAGATACATTGTTGCGTGTGATGTACCCATATCATGAACGGCAAAGTTGTAGTTTGAATATTGCCGTTGATAAAGTACGTTGGAATGCGTCAAATTTGGGGTAAACAAAACTTGTTGAAGATCAACACAAAGAACAATTACATTAGGATTAGTTTTTGCTATATCTGAATCTTCATGTAAAATATTGTAAGCTCTCTCAGCTTTTCTGTGGTGTAGCATAGTTTCGAGTTCGATAGTTTTGCGCTCAGTTTCCGAATCTGCTGCTATTAATTTTACGTACAATTTGTCGCAAACTTTGCAAGTATCGGACTTCGGATTGCCAAACCGTAAATTAAAGTCAGATTTAAATATTTCCCTATACAAGTGCAGTTTCAACTTCAATAAAGTATTATTGTATTGTGTTTTTTTACAGTTGCCCACAAGCGCAGAAGAGTGGAAGACTATAGCAAAAGGTTATGAAGATATTTGGAACTTTCCGCATTGCTTGGGTTCTATGGACGGAAAGCACGTCCGAATCAAGTGTCCTGATAATGGTGGGAGTCACTTTTTTAATTATAAGAAATTCCACAGCATTGTCCTTTTTGCTGTCGTAGATGCTCATTACCGATTTTTGTACGTAAATGTCGGATGTCAAGGCAGAACATCTGACGGAGGAGTTTTTGCCAGTACATCAATTAGCAAAGCTATCAAGGACAAAACATTACCTATTCCATCGCCAGAACCACTACCAGGCCGAGAAAGAAGCATCCCCTATGTTTTTGTGGCGGACGATGCATTCCCACTGTCTGAAAATATTATAAAACCATACGCGAGCGATTTAAACAGAGGATCTCCTAAAAGGGTTTGTAATTACAGAATATCCAGAGCCCGCAGGGTGGTAGAAAATGTTTTTGGTCTATTGAGTTCAGTATTCCGAATTTTCAACTCAAGTATGGAGCTAGAAGTTGAAACAGTTAAATGTGCAACTATGGCTACTGTTTATTTGCATAACTTTTTACGACGAAACAAGGAAGCGCGACAACTATATACACCATCCGCAACATTTGATATCGAGGATACTGATTCTAACACTATAACCCCTGGCCAGTGGAGAGAAAATTATAATGAGGATTTAACCAATTTACAAAGACAGCCAAGAAATGCATCTACATTAGCTAAATTGAACAGAGATGAGTATATGCACTATTGTCTGAACGCGGGAGCGTCCCATGGCAATCTGCTCTATAAAAAATAAGTAGGTATAAATTGTACGATAAACCCGATTATTAGCGTACTGTCCCCGAATTCATTTTAGTTTTTAAGCACATGTGTTTATAAGAAATAAAATTGAGTACATACCACTGGCTGTGTTTCAGTATCCAGTCCCAGTCCTGAATCCGCTTCTTCCGTGCCTTTTAAAAAATCATGCTTTTAAAAGCAAACCAATTGCTATCTTCAGAAGCGCCACTGCCACTTTTTTGCTTCTTTTCCATTTTTTTTAATTCATTTTTGAAGTATGTACGTAAATTTTTTTGCTGCCTCTTCGTGACTTATTTGGAACTGCTGGCCAATAGCAGTCCATTCATCTTTTTTAGCGTACAATCTTTAAAATCCGAACTTTTGTTATCCCATAAACAAACACGTAACTGCATCAATAAAGTTTATTATCTTTTCATTATTCCACGCCAATTTTATTAATCCACGCACAGCTGTACTGCACTGTACAATAAAATGCAAAGAAAATGAAATGTCAGCGGCGCATCCCATCCCCATCACAGGTGTGGCCTGTCACCACACGAAAGTGAGACATAGATACGTATACAAGCGAGATAGAAAGAAAATTGACTAACATTTCCAAACCGAGTAGATATTCGGCAATTCATGTCGGCCACTTTGGGCAATAAGGAATATATGGAGCAATTAGAAGCAATATTGCCGAAACAATTGCCGCATTTTATTGGAATTGCTCCGGATTGATCCACTAATTGCTCCATTCTATTGCCGGGCAATTATTGCTTAAAAAATTGCCCGTGTAAGGGCACCTTTACTTTAAATTATCTAAATTTTGACATTGTGGCTGTTTTAAAGATATTTTATCTTTATCTATTTGAATATTTTTATTTCAGGGGTCTAATATCAAAGTCGGCAAAGGCCCACATTCTTAATTTTTCACAATACCAAAAAAACAATAATCTTATAAAATACTGCAATTTAATAGTACAGTGATCCGTTATTAGATATCATTAGTTATTTGTTTTTAATTACAATGGTTTTAGTCATTTCAAATAACACAATTTTGTTTAAAACTAAAAAAAATCAATGGACTTTGCCATTTTTGTTTTGAACATTAATGGACTTTTCCATATTTGTTAGAAATTAATTACACGTCAGTTTTCAGGGATGTGCAAATGAAAAAATGGAAATGTTGGAAATTTATAGTCGTAAGTATATGTATGTTTAATAAAACATCCAATTCAAAAATTATTCAAAATCAATATATTTCTTATTAATTACATTCACAAATCAAAATTAATTAAACCATTAACTCGATATTTTCCGTACGGCTTTCACAATAACTAGGCTCTTTGCTTTCATAAGTGTGGCCAAAGTTAGTTAAACGTTCATTGATAATAGTTCGGTAGGATGACAGGTCACTAATGTTTTGCCAATCCAATCCGCAATGTTTTGTGAGTAATGTTGATACATCAATAATCTTTAGTTGATTCACTGGAACGCCTATTGAAACCTCAATCGGTACAATGTCATTGCAGAATTTACCTCGGCGACAAACATTTCGAAAGGCACACAAATTGGTTTTATAGAATGTTTCACCTTGTACTACCGCGCTGTTTGTGTTTAGTCGACATCGTTTGATTAACATTCGCTTGGATTCCATAAATTTAAAGTGCCATTGACCTGGAGGTTTCATAATTTTCTCTGTACAACTTTTCCAATTGTACACTTTGCAGTCATTTTCACCCACTCTTATCAAGGTAGCATAATTTGCAATAATGTTGTGATACTCTTGTGGTTTTATAATTACATCTTTCCTTTTGATATCTGCCTCTATATGTCCGAACACCCGGTCTGATGGTAAATATGAATGTCCAGTAACAGGAAAATATGCTTCTATTATTTTAATATTTGGATGATTTAGTATCCATTTGCAGCACATGCCGATGAGAATGGAATTCTTATTTTGTCCACCGCAGCCATCGCTTATCAATCTTATAGTATGAATGTTTGTCAAATCTGTAGAGTAAAGTCTGTGATAGACTGCGGAAGCGACAGTGTTCGCCCCCAGGGGGAACATTGGAATGTCGTTGTTTATCGCAATTGCATTACAATGTTCTTTGGGAATTGGCGAACCCAGGGAAACCCGAGCACGCACCAGTCGGTTGTGTACCCGGCTGGGTGATTCATTTAGGGACTATTATGAAGGAAGGACAGTCGCAACATTTTTCTTCTTCAGTTCTTCCGTCTTTTGTTGTTGTTAGCGGTCTTGTCCCTCCGTTATGGGTACACTTTTGTTGCTGTCCTTTGTTTGTAGTAGTCCCTAATAGTACACCTGCGTGTTTGCCGTGCGCGGTGACCCGTAAGGCGGAAAAGAGGATCCTGGCAGTTGAGGTTCGCTTGGGTGCACCAACACACTGCTTTGGCCTCCGCTTCGCTGTAAACGGGCGGCTAGACCTAACCCAGTCTAGTCAATCGGCTAACGTCGTGTTTATTTAGTATTCCGGCGGGGTGAGCCAGTGTCTTTGGATGGAGTGGCGCCGTCTCTTGAGCTGACTATATCACCGTGTAGCCCTGGCGCTCTGTACCGGTTTGCGGTCATCGTCCCCTTGTTGGGCTCCGTGGTGGGTGGGGAGCACGGTAGATGAATATAAAATAATTAATATGGCAAATTTTCCCCCATTAACTAGCCCTCCCTCTAAGAGAGGGCGTAAAGATGAAGGATTAAATATATTATTTGGTAATGACCCGGAAATTGTTACTCCATGTAACAAATATTTAATTATGAGTAAAATTACTGGAAATTTCAACAGCGACAGTCCCTTTTACATTAATAAACATCTTGATGGCTTATTTGGAACTTTTCCGAGTGTTAAAAAGTTGCGTGATGGATGTTTATTAATTGAAACATCTTCACAGCGTCAAGCTGAAAAAGTAATGGCATGTAAAAATATAAAAGGTGTCGACATGTGCACTGACGTACCTGTAAATGTAGAATTGCATAAGCAGCTGAACTTTTCTAAAGGCATTATTTATTGTTTCGATCTTCTTAACTGTACAGTTGAAACAATAAAAGAGGAACTCAAAGATCAAGGTGTTACAGACGTATATAGGATTCACGCACGTAGAGATGGTCAATTAGTACCTACACCGTCTCATATTCTTACGTTCTGTACACCGCAGCCTCCGCCATCAATAAAAGCAGCATTCTATTCTTTGAAAGTACGTCAATATATACCATCTCCCTTGCGCTGTTACAAATGTCAAAAGTTTGGACATTCGCAGAATAACTGTAGCTTTCCCAGTCTCTGTGACAATTGCGGCCAACCTTTGCATGAGGATATTCCGTGCAAAAGGGTGTCGCATTGCGTTAATTGCAACGGAATCCACTCTGCAAGATCTAGAGAATGTCCACAATACAAAGTGGAATTCAAGATCCAAGAAATAAGAACCACCGAAAAAATTTCTTTTGCAGAGGCCAAGCGCAAATATCGTGAATCAGTCCCTTCTTTTACACGTTCCTTTGCAACCATTGCTGCCGTTCCTGTCATCAAAGTAGACATGTCTACACAAACCGAAATTTCCCCATCCATTTCTAAAACTGTTGTTGCCAAAAAGTCAAATAAGAAAAACAAAAAAAGTCCGGATAATAGATCGAGATCACCGGTTAAAAAACCAACTTCACCGGTAAAATCTCAAATTGAAAAAATTAAATCAGTATCTCCGGTAAAGAAAACTAAGATTATCTTGAACCGGGATAATAGTCATAAAATGACTATTACACGTACTCGCGTCGACCATAGCAGCAGTGCAGACTCTGCTATGGACGAAGATATTAGCAGACCTCCCCATCATCGGTCTGATGCAGCGAGGAAAAAAACGAGGTAGTTCCTTTTTTACAAATTATCACATTCAATTTCTTACAGTGGAACATGAACGGTTTTTATATTCATTTCAGTGAATTAAAACTCCTCCTTAACGACCATAATGCTACTGCTATTAGTTTACAGGAAACACATTTGAAAGACACAAACACTCCGGTTCTTCGTGGTTTTACGATTTATCGTAAAGATAAACCATTCGTTGAACGTGCCAGTGGCGGAGTGGCAGTTTTAGTCCGAAATAATGTGTTTTCCGAAAATGTCCCATTACTATCTGACTTACAGGTCATCGCTGTCAGACTTTATGCGCCGAATCCGGTAACTTTGTGTTCAATATACATTCCTCCATTAGAACAACTGACACTTACAACCATTACATCTATTATAGACCAACTTCCACGCCCCTTTATCATCATGGGGGATTTTAATGCCCACAATCCCAGTTGGGGTTCTAATCATGTGGATGCTCGTGGAAGGCTAATAGAGACGTTGATTCTAAATCAGAACTTGGTCGTATTGAACACAGGTTCCAATACACATTTCTCGGCTGCAAATGGGACATTTTCAGCTATCGATCTTACTCTCTGCTCTTCTTCTATCGCCCCATCCTGTGAATGGGAAGTAAATGCCGATCTTTGTAGCAGTGACCATTTTCCTATTATTTGTCGGCTTCTTTCATTCCATGTGAATGAAAGACGCTCTCCTAAGTGGATAATAAAAGAAGCCAATTGGTCACACTTTCAAGAAGTGCTAAATGTCGGCGAAATGAACTTTGGCAATGTCGATGCTGCTGTGGAGCATTTCACGGATGCGGTCATCGAGGCGGCTTTAGCTGCAGTCCCGCGCACGTCAACAACACCGCGACGTGTGCCTGTTCCCTGGTGGAATAAGGCTTGTCGGGATGCCATCTGTGAACGTCGAAGGGCTCTCCGTCACTTCAAAAATAATATGACGGATGAAAATCTTATTATTTTCATGCAAAAACGTTCCATTGCCAGACGTATCATAGCAGAGAGTAAGAAGCAGTCATGGAGTGAGTTTGTTTCCACTGTAAGAAGTTGTACTCCCGCTCGCGAGGTGTGGGAGAAAATTCGGAGGATCTCTGGTAAACAGAGTTTTAATTACATTTCTGGATTGGTAATGGGAAATGACATAATTACGTCACCTGATGAAGTCGCCGATCACATGGGTTCATGCTACGCAAAAGTCTCGAGTTCCGCAAACTATCTTGAAAGTTTTTCTGCTCAGAAAAATCAAGCAGAACAAGTTGTATTGAACTTTTCCTCCCAAAATGAGGAGAACTACAACGCACCTTTCTCCTCGTGGGAACTACAGTCGAGTTTGCATGATTGCCATGATACTTCTCCAGGATCTGACGATATCCATTACCAATTTTTGAAAAAGCTACCTCCCTCCGGATCTATATTCCTTCTCAAGATGTATAATTTAATATGGTACACCAATACGTTTCCTACCGCTTGGTGTAATTCTATTGTAGTGCCGTTGTTGAAGCCCGGTAAAGACCGAAAACAAGCATCAAGTTATCGTCCTGTTTCACTGACTAGTTGTTTGTCAAAACTTCTCGAACGTATGATCAACCGACGACTGGTTTGGATTCTTGAATCCAGACATTTGATTACGAATGCCCAGTGTGGCTTTCGTAAGCACCGTTCGACGATGGATCATCTAGTCAGGTTAGAGTCCGCTATCCAGGACGCTTTTCTTAACAAACAACACTTGATAGCGGTCTTTTTTGACCTTGAAAAGGCTTACGACACTACATGGCGGTATGGAATACTCCGAACACTACATAATTGGGGTATCAGAGGACATCTTGGGAATTTTATAAATAATTTTTTATTAGAGCGTTACTTCCAAGTCCGTATCGGCAACACTTTGTCAAGTGTCTTTGCACAGGAGAATGGTGTTCCACAGGGTTCGGTTCTTAGTGTCACCTTATTTTCCATCGCTATTAATGGCATAATTGACAGCATTCCATCGTCTGTAGAGTCATCGCTCTATGTTGACGACTTGGCGATCTACTGTTCGTCAAAGTACATTCGTACTGCACAACGTCATTTGCAGCTGGCCATTAATAGCATCCAGAACTGGACAACTAACAATGGGTTTAAATTTTCCGTTGGAAAAACCCAGTGTGTGCACTTTTGCCGCATTCGTAGTTGTTATCAGGAACCATTCTTATATCTTTATAATACGCTCATATCTGTGCAAGATACTGCCCGATTTTTAGGACTCACTTTTGACCGGTCGTTAAATTGGAAGGCTCATTTTAATATTTTAAAGAGGAAGTCGACGTCTTCCCTTAATATTTTAAAAATTTTATCCAGTACCACGTGGGGTGCAGACCGTACGGTTTTGCTGCGAATTTATCGTGCAGTCGTACGGTCTAAATTGGATTACGGTAGCATCGTGTACGACTCAGCGCGTGAGTCGTACATCAGGACGTTAAACGCTGTTCATCACGCCGGAATCCGATTGTCAACCGGAGCGTTTCGATCGAGTCCTGTTGTTAGCATAGCCGCTGAATGCGGAGAGCCTCCGCTGAACATCCGGCGGAAACGCAATATGCTATCCTACGTATCTAAGCTCCGTAGTCAACCTGATCACCCAACTTACAGTTGCGTATTTCAACCTCGTTTTTCTTCTCTGTATAGACGGAGAAGAAATGCAACACGTCCTCTCGGTATCAGGTTGAATCTTCTTTTAGATGAACTTCACTTGGCGCTTCCTAGAACTCTTAAAGTAGGCCGTAATTCTGTGCCCCCGTGGCTTATTCCTCAGCCCGTCATCGATATGTCACTTTCCATTCATCCTCGAAATACACCAACTCCAGAGCTCTATCGCCAGCTTTTCCTGGCATGGCTGGATCAGAATCGAGACTACCGTTCCGTTTACACGGATGGCTCGAAGTCTCTCAACCGAGTTGGTTGCGCGTTTGTCACCGATAACGCCAGTGTTGGATACAGGTTGTCTCAAGAGTGCAGTATTTTTACTGTAGAGTTATATGCAATTTTGCAGGCCTTGAGACATGTGCACGGTCCACACAAATATGTTATTTGCAGCGACTCTTTGAGTGCTCTTCAGGCATTGCAGCGTTCCTATCCCAGCCACCCTCTTATTTGTTTAATTCAGGACAAATTGTACACTTTGAAAAGAGGTGGAACCACTGTCCGGTTTTGTTGGGTTCCCGGCCACATGGGAATCGCTGGCAATGAACTAGCTGACACTGCAGCTAAGGACGCTGCAAATAACGGTCAGAGTGTATTTTGCGTTATCGGTGACGACCTCAAGAGCGTACTGATTTCAGCCGTTCAGCAGCTCTGGAAGGATGAATGGAGTGCTGTCGATGAAAACAAATTAAAATTTATAAAATCTACAGTTGACCCATGGTTCACATCTTTCCGTCCCTCCAGGTGGGAGGAAGTGGTCCTTACACGGCTGCGCATAGGTCACTGTAGACTTACACATGGTTTTTTGATGGCTCGTGAGGAACCGCCCCTCTGTGAAACGTGTGACACTCGTGTTACCGTTTCGCATATTTTAATAGAGTGTGTCCAGTTTAGGGACACACGACAGCAGATCGGATTGTCAGGTGATCTGTCGGTTGTTTTAGGAAATGATCCTGACAATGTCGATCTGCTGTTTCGATTTTTAAAAGAAACCGGTCTCGACCGGTTTATTTGATTTTATTTATTTGTATACATTTAGGCCCTTTTACAGCCTAAATGGTTTTTTCTTTATATCACTACATTATTTTATATGACACATTGTATTTGTAGCTATTAGATTTTATTTTGTTGTATGTCAACTTTTGTTTTTGTATTGATTTTGCTTTGGTTTTATTGTTTTTGGTTTTCTTTTGTTTACTTTTTTATTTTTAGACGCTAATGACCTCTGTTGTCGAGCGTCTATAATCTACAATTCATTCGCGACAGTGTTCGCGTCTTTCGTGAACTCTTGCTCACCCCACACATAAGAGAACACATTGTCTTTTGTTAACTTATCTTTTGAGCTACCTACCATAATGGTTAAATTATATATATAAAACTGTCTACTGTAATATGTCATATGAATCTTAATAATATGTTTTTAATAATAATTTCTTTAACCAAATTAGTAGTGGTTTTATGACAGTTCAAGCCCACCCTCACGGGCAAAGGTGGCAAAGGGCAAATGGGGGGAAAAGGGCAAGGGGGTGCAAGAGGCAGGAGGCAAATAGCATTCGGGGGGGGGGGAGTTTAAAAGCATCCGGGGGGCAACGGGCAGCGGGGGGCAAAAGGTAGCCTGGGGGCATTCGGGCTCTCAAGTTCCAAACGTCTGCGAGGCGAGATTCGATGGAGTGGGAAGGCAACACCCTCATCCAATCGTTTGCGAGCGACGTGCGGCCATAGATAATCTGGGTGGAGTAAGCAGGAGTTCAGATTCCAAGGCTACACACTCATCCAATCGTTTGCGAGAGACGTGCGACCATAGTTAATCTGGGTGGGCTTGCAGGAGTTCAAAGCTCCAATCGTATGCGAAGCTCCGACGGCCATAGATAATCAGGGAGGAGCATGCAGGAGTCCAGGCTCCAATCGACCATCGAGGCCATACGTGCGCGCAGGGGCTACAACGAAGTAACACTATGAGTCACAGACGATTGGAACCTGGACTCCTGCATGCCCCTCCCTGATTATCTATGGCCGCCGTAGTCTCGTAGACGATTGGAGCCTGGACTCCTGCATGCTACTCCCTGATTATCTTTGGCCGTCGGAGCCTCGCATACGATTGGAGCTTTGAACTCCTGCATGCCCCACCCAGATTAACTATGGTCGCACGTCGCTCGCAAACGATGGATGAGGGTATAGCCTTGGAATCTGAACTCCTGCTTACTCCACCCAGATTATCTATGGCCGCACGTCGCTCGCAAACGATTGGATAAGGGTGTTGCCTTCCCACTCCGTCGAATCTCGCCTCGCAGACGTTTGGAACTTGAGAGCCCGAATGCCCCCCAGGCTACCCTTTGCCCCCCGGATGCTTTTGGACTCGCCCCCCGGATGCTTTTGAACTCCTCCCCCCGAATGCTATTTGCCCCCTGCCTTTTGACCCCCCCCCCCGAATGCTATTTGCCTCCCCTCGAATGCTATTTGCCTCCTGCCTTTGGCCCCCCCCTTGCCCGTTTCCCCCTATTTGCCCTTTGCCCGTGAGGGTTAGGGTGGGCTTGAACTGTCATAAAACCACTACTCAAATTGTTATTAAATTCAGTTCTACTATCAAAAATTATTTCGTTAGGAACTTGATATTGTGAAAAATATTTTATAAGTCCATTAGTGATTTCTACAGCAGAAGGTGATTTGATATATTTTGATTTTGCAAATTTAGAAAAAGTATTTTAGGATTTGGAGTAAGATTAATGGGAATTTGGTGAGGATTTCGTTCGTATTTATTTTGTTGACAGATATCACAGTTATTAAAGAAACATACAAATTAATTCAATGTAAAGAATTATTAGAAAACAAATTAATAATAGAGGAATTTTGGAAACATACCAAAAATTAAAACGAAAATTTTATTGGCCTAATATGTCCATAGACATACAAAAATATATTAATAAAGTTTTCTTATAAATTTTATTTATTAAGGTTATTAAACTTTCTTCAATTAAACAATAATAATTTTTACGTGGTATCAAATCGCTGGGTGAATGCAGAACCCACTTAAGTCCAAAAACTTGTTTTCGAGATAATTCAACTTTAATGTTGAATTTCTTTCTATTTTTGAAATGTGTTAGTCTTTCGTTTCCATATTTTTTTGTCTTACTTTTTTATGTTCTACAATGTCTCGGAAAAATTTTGACTTTTTACAATAATTTTCAAAAAAATACGGACTTAAGATATTACGGTTCTATCTTTTTTTTTAACAAAATGGACTTAAGGTCCTTTGGAAAATGTTATTTCAGAGAAATTATTGTTAAAGCTCTGGTAACAGAATTTAATGCATTCTTTATAATTTTTTTTTAATTAATGAATCAGGCAGGTATTAACGACCAAGTTTATACCAGACTTTAATAAAATGTTATTCGTTATAATAAAATTAAGCAAAATCGCAGGATAGTGGACAATATAATTTGATTTATTAAATTAAATGTACGACGTTTCGTCTATAGATTTAGACTTTTTCAAGTACATACATAAAAATAACAATATTTATGAAAATTAATATTAATTACTAACCATAGCAATTAACATAAGATAGGGTACATAAGACAAAAACATGGTAACAAATTATGTTGACTATAAATTTTAACATTGTTAAAATTTATAGTCAACATAATTTGTTACCATGTTTTTGTCTTATGTACCCTATCTTATGTTAATTGCTATGGTTAGTAATTAATATTAATTTTCATAAATATTGTTATTTTTATGTATGTACTTGAAAAAGTCTAAATCTATAGACGAAACGTCGTACATTTAATTTAATAAATCAAATTATATTGTCCACTATCCTGCGATTTTGCTTAATTTTATTATAATCACGATGGACACGATTTCTAATATAAGTTATTCGTTATAATATTTCGGCCGTGAATTTGAACCTCAAAAGTTTGCCAATGAAATTATAGCAATACAAGTTAAAAAAATCAATTTCAATAAACTTTAATTTAAGTTTGGTTACAGTTGATCGTTAATTCCTACTCAATTTAAAATAATAGAGTTAACACCACATTAAGTGATAAGTAATCAAATTAAATACATAGCATAAGCCTATTTTAATTATAACAAGAATTATGGAAATAAGTAAGTAATTATAAAAATTTGGTTGAAATTGATTGAAATTTGCTTGAATTTTTAAATTTTTCGCATAAGTCAAACTGGTCTTTTTTCGGTTTCACAAACGAAATATTGAACTCTGTGTTAAAAATGTAATATATACATCGCTTAGCAGGCTCAAATTTTTTTTCATTACAGTCTATTTTATATAGCTCGTACATCTTGCTGACATTTAAAACAGAAGGCAAAAACCGAGTGTTAACGTCTTTACGGCAGTAATTGTCAACAGGTTGAAAGCTTTTAATATGATTTCTAACCGAAATTTTAAATCGTTTAGGTAAACGGCTATTACACTGTGCTTTTACCTCTCATATCTTTTGATACTATAGTGGTTGTATCAATAGTTGCTTTTTAGCGGTAGCTTTCACAATCTGTGAGCTAATAGACAGCGTGTCAAAGAAAAATTTTTGACACACTTTTTCCTTTTTCTGATGATTAAGAGACAAATGATAGACGTAAACCAGTTGTTTATTTCTTTTTTGCTTTTCTTCTTGGGTTTCTACTTTAGAATTTCGTATTCTTGAACTGCGTTTTGGTAGAAAATCAACATATTTTGCAATAAAGTCTCTTTGTCGGTTAATATCGCCTAGTTTCCAATAATTTTCAAATATTTTCTGTCTTTGTTGTATTGTAAACTTACTTTGTCACTGTACCCTGCATGTCTCCCTGCACCCTGGCTTCAATCTGCGAGCTTTAACTTCTTTACCTGATCAAGAAACATATTTCTGCCCTGTAGCGGGATTCTGGACACTGCTATCGACAATTGTCATTATCGATAAAGCTAGTTACCGATAAAATTCGACAGTTGCTATTCTGGATCATAGATTTATCGATTTTCGTAGATAAATGTGTCGATAGTTACCTACAATTTTCGTTAAGCTACCGACGGGTATGAGAGGCCTCGATAAGCATTAAAGATGAAAATTGATAAAAGTAGTTGGACATTCATTAAATACTTTGACAGTTTGAAGATTGTACGCGCTTAATAAATAAAGTTTTTGAAAAAATAATAGTACGTATTGTTAAATGTAAGTTTTTAAATTTGATATCAGTGCGAGTATTAGACACAACATATTACATACCAAGCAATACAAAAATTTTGAAAAAATACGGTTAATAATTTGTATTGTGCCACATAGTTGGAAGTATTTCTTTATCATTTTTTCAATATCAGAAGAGTTGTGCTTATAATTTAACGTGAGTCAATTTTTTTATTTTTTTACAATAGATATTTAATTCCATGATGTTACTTACTATAAAATAATTGTAAATGTTCTCAACGCTAGTTTCGATCGAGTCATGTGTTAAATCGACACTTAGAAAATCTTGAAAGAAACCTATAGTAGCCGTAACATAACGAACCTAATTGATTGCATACTAATTTACAGAAAACAACAAGCGACAGCGAACACAGCGACATAAAAGAAGAAGAAGAAGAAGAATTGAAAATAGTTGAAAAGAAGAGATCAAGCTATTATTTTTTTTATCTCTATAGAAACAATCTTGTTCTACACGGTTGGTCTTTTTACAGGTTGCACAACACTTTTTATCTTTATAAAAACAATCTTTCTCAGCGTGGTTGTTTTTCTTGCAAATGACACATTTCTTTTTGGACAGTTTATTTTAATATGACCCCTTTCGTTGCACGAAAAACATCGAACTGCATTTTTACTTTTATTGTTTAGTTCAGCTTTAAATGATACATTTTCATCTTCTTTCAACACAGTCTTGAGTTTTGATTCTTCCATTTGAAGTCTCGCACACAGATTTTGCAGTGTTTTGTTTGTTTCGGTAGTTGAATCCCAGGCGCTACTAAAATGCTTGTATTCTTCCGGTAAAACCGTCATTATTTTTGTCATGATCATGGTATCATCAATGGGTTGATTTATGCGATTTAACTTGAAAGCAATGTTATTAATGTTACTTATGTTTCCCATCATGTCTTTTGTTTTATCAAAATGAAAATTGTAAAATTCTTGCATCAGTAGACACTTTTGTTGACCGGTTTCTCTTTGATATATGTTTTTTAGTGTATCAAACATTTCTTTAGATGTATTACACGTTATAATGTTGTGATCGCGTTCAGCTTGTCCCTTCAGCTGTTACCTGCCGGAACGCCTTACGGTGATTTGAACAACCGTGTTGGTGTCTTCTCAACTTACCCCTTGGGTCCGGCAGTACGCCACTACAGTGAAGTTACGGTCGTGTTCGACCGGACATGGGCCTTCACCACACCTGTAATTGATTGATTTGGGATGCCAGGATGATTAATTGTCCACTTATTTCTACTTTTGCTCACTTCGATAATTGTAGGGCGTATAGTATCGTTGTGGTGAATGATGTAGTGTTCGATAGCGAACAGAATCCGTGCCTTCGCTTGGTTGCTCAGAGCCGAAAACCAGGATCCCATACAGTAGATAGGTTGTGGGCTTTCTGAAACAATCGGCTTTTCATCGGTTTTCGCGATGAATTTTCCAAGCAAATTTGCTGAGGAACCCTCGCTGGCAGTCAACGCTCACCGAATTTTTCACACACCTCGAATATTCATAGTTTACACACCCCTAGAAAATTTCCGAGTTTCCACAGTCGCTCAGACATTTTCTAGACGTACCCCCCTCCACAGTCGACGCGGAACGTCATTTGAGAATTTTCCTGAATTTCCTCGAGGTTTATTTCCACGCTGACCAACGTTTTTTTTAAACGCACCACCACCCCTAGAATTTCGTCGAGTTTCCACAGTTGACGCTCAGACATTTTCCAGAGGTTCATTTCCACGCTGACCAACGTTTTTCAGACGCACCACCTACAATTTCGTCGAGATTTATTTTCATAGTCGACTCCGAGCGACATTTAAGGATTTTCCAGAGGGGAGCCCCAGAATTTTTATTGTTTATACACCCCAATAATTTTCTTTAAGCCCGGAAGCCTAAAGCCCGAGGCCCAACGCCAACCCAATACTAAAATGTTTAGTTTTACTCATACATTTATTTTTTGAACGATTTTTTCGGATTTTTTTAACACGCGTGTTTATACTCAAATCACTCTCAGGAGGATGGAGCCAATTATTCTTTTGCAGGGTCACACAGGCGCATTGTTCTAGTGTTACACACCTATAACATCGAGAGAGAGGTGTCTATTCGTTTTTTTTAAATTTGCAATTGCTGTTTTTAACACTAGGTTTTTTTCTATTAGAGCAATGCTTGAGTTGGGACGCGAATGCACGTACTGCATACACTTCCGGCAATCAGTCATCTGGGTAAGCGCATTTGACTCCTCGTCCATTGTTGAATTTATCACAAATGCATTAAAATGGGTATATAAATAGAGGCACGTGAACGTGCCAATTGGACTTGACCTAGAGATGTGTACAAATAGATATTATACAGAGGATGAATTTCAAATTACGTTTTTTATGAAAAGGAAAAACTAAGTTTTTTTTTGGTAATTTATCTAAGCGTGTCGGTTTTAACTTTTTTATAAACATTTTGTACGTCAATTCTCTTATTTTATTTTCATTTTGTTATTAATTATTGCGAATGCATAAAATTACATCGCACAGTTTACAACACGAGCGTGTGTTTACTGCAGCAGCTGAGATAACTTACAGGATAAAAGGATTGGCATTACTCAATACAAAAAAAGTGTTGACAACGATTTTTAAAACTATATTTATTTAGGCTTTAGGTTTAAATATATAATTATTGATAAGGTATTTAAATTTAAATATTTCTTAGATTATTTCTTAATTCTGGTAACCGGGGCGCGGTGATTGTTGCTGTGACGAAGTCGGCGATGACGTAGGCGGAGGCGGTGACGAAGACGGCTCTCCAAATATTTCATTCTGACGCTTGCGACGCCTTTCGATGTCCGGCGTTAGGGGGCCCAAACGCGTCAGAGGTATCCGGCATGGTATTTCTTCCCCTCGTCCAAAAAACCAGCCGCGGGGCTCGTACGGCCGGCGAGTACGCTTTGCTAATAATAATAATAATAACTGTTAATTGTAAACATAAAATTATAAAATGTAAACAACAAGCTTATTACGGAGTTCTAGCAATATCTGTGAAAGAATTTTTCAATATAAGTTTTATTGACCTACCACGTCTATCGATATAATCAACCATGTCGTGTAAAAGAATGGAATTAATATAAATGAGTTAAACATAGCTTTTTTTTTATTGGCTCATTTATTTGCAGATTACATATTTCTCTAAGCATTTAAAAATAAAACAAAATGCCTACTTATACATTTTTCAATGACAGTGCAATTCACACATTGGTTAAATATATTTTCATTCCTCGCCAACGTTTCACCTGACCCGATTATAACTGATGAGACGTTAACTGTAGGTATTACACAAATCTAAAAGATTACAACAGTGTCTTAGCAGATAATATAATTTTCTACTTAGGTTAAAAAATATGCATGACATATCAATAATATCGTTAATATAATATATACTAGATACTCACATATTTATTTCATCGGTGCAGAGACATCAGAATCGCCTTTGTAATACCCGTTAGCTTTAGTACTTAGAAACAACCCGAATATTTATTCTTTATACGAATCAATGCAGATTTATCCCGACACATTTTTAATTTTGAAACACACTATGATAATATATGCAATGCATATTATGCATTATTTTACAAAAAAATAGCCCCCAGGGGGAACATTGGAATGTCGTTGTTTATCGCAATTGCATTACAATGTTCTTTGGGAATTGGCGAACCCAGGGAAACCCGAGCACGCACCAGTCGGTTGTGTACCCGGCTGGGTGATTCATTTAGGGACTATTATGAAGGAAGGACAGTCGCAACATTTTTCTTCTTCAGTTCTTCCGTCTTTTTTTGTTGTTGTTAGCGGTCTTGTCCCTCCGTTATGGGTACACCTTTGTTGCTGTCCTTTGTTTGTAGTAGTCCCTAATAGTACACCTGCGTGTTTGCCGTGCGCGGTGACCCGTAAGGCGGAAAAGAGGATCCTGGCAGTTGAGGTTCGCCTGGGTGCACCAACACACTGCTTTGGCCTCCGCTTCGCTGTAAACGGGCGGCTAGACCTAACGCAGTCTAGTCAATCGGCTAACGTCGTGTATATTTAGTATTCCGGCGGGGTGAGCCAGTGTCTTTTGATGGAGTGGCGCCGTCTCTTGAGCTGACTATATCACCGTGTAGCCCTGGCGCTCTGTACCGGTTTGCGGTCATCGTCCCCTTGTTGGGCTCCGTGGTGGGCGGGGAGCACGGTTGATGAATATAATAAAATTATTATGAAAAATTTCCCCTCTTTAACCAGCCCTCCCTCTAAAAGAGGGCGTAAAGATGACAATTTAAATTTATTATTTGGTAATGATCTGGCGAATGTTACTCCTTGTAACAGATATTTGATAATGACTAAGGTAACTGGAAACTTCAACGGCGACAGTCCCTTTTACATTAATAAACATCTTGATGGCTTGTTTGGAACTTTTCCAAGTGTTAAAAAGTTGCGTGATGGATGTTTATTAATTGAAACAGCTTCACAGCATCAAGCTCATAAGGTATTGGCATGCACAATTAATATAAAAGGTGTGGACATGTGCACAGACATACCAGTAAAAGTAGAACTGCATAAACAGCTTAATTTCTCTAAGGGCATTATTTATTGTTTTAACCTGCTCAACTGTACTGTTGAAACAATAAAAGAGGAACTTAAAGACCAAGGTGTTACAGACGTATACAATTCACGCACGTAGAGACGGTCAATTAGTACCTACACCGTCTCATATTCTTACGTTCTGTACACCGCAGCCTCCGCCATCAATTAAAGCAGCATTCTATTCTTTGAAAGTACGTCAGTATATACCATCTCCCTTACGTTGCTACAAATGTCAAAAGTTTGTAGCTTTCCTAGTCTCTGTGAACCTTTGCATGAAGATATTCCGTGCAAAAGGGTATCTCACTGCGTTAATTGCGACGGAACCCACTCTGCAAGATCTAGAGACACAAACCGAAGTTCATCCAGTTCCAAAGTTGTTGTCAAGAAACAAAATAAAAATAAAAAAAGTCCAGATAGATCGAGATCGCCAGTAAAGAAGATTACATCACCGGTAAAATCTCCGGTTAACAAGAATAAAAATGCATCTCCGGTAAAGAAAACTAAGGTTATCTTGAACCGGGATTATAGTCATACTATGACTATAACAAGGACACGCATCGACCATAGCAGCAGTGCAGACTCTGCTATGGACGAAGATATAAGCAGACCTCCTCATCATCGGTCTGATGCAGCGAGGAAAAAAATGAGGTAGCTCCTTATCACTAATTATCACATTCAATTTCTTACAGTGGAACATGAACGGTTTTTATATTCATTTCAGTGAATTGAAACTCCTCCTTAAGTATTAGTTTACAGGAAACACATTTGAAAGACACAAACACTCCGGTTCTTCGTGATTTTACGATTTATCGTAAAGATAAACCATTCGTTGAACGTGCCAGTGGCGGAGTGGTAGTTTTAGTCCGAAACAATGTGTTTTCCGAAAATGTCCCATTACAATCTGACTTACAGGTCATTGCCGTCAGACTATATGCGCCGAATCCGGTAACTTTGTGTTCAATATAGATTCCTCCAACAGAACAACTGACACTTGTAACCATTGCATCTCTTATAGATCAATTTCCACGCCCCTTTATCATCATGGGGGATTTTAATGCCCACAATCCCACTTGGGGTTCAAATCGTGTGGATGCTCGTGGAAGGCTAATGGAGACGTTGATTCTGAATAAAAACTTGGTCGTATTGAACACAGGTTCCAATACACATTTCTCGGCTGCAAATGGGACATTTTCCGCTATAGATCTTACTCTCTGCTCTTCTTCTATCGCCCCATCCTGTGAATGAGAAGTAAATGCCGATCTTTGTAGCAGTGACCATTTCCCAATCATTTGTCGTCTTCTTTCATTCCATGTGGATGAAAGACGCTCCCCGAAGTGGAAAATAAAAGACGCTAATTGGTCACACTTTCAGCAAGTGTTAAATGTCGGCGAAATGAACTTTGGCAATGTCGATGCTGCTGTAGAGCATTTCACGGATGCGGTCATCGAGGCGGCTTTAGCTGCAGTCCCACGCACGTCAACAACACCGCGACGTGTGCCTGTTCCCTGGTGGAATCAGGCTTGTCGGGATGCCATCCGTGAACGTCGTAAAGCTCTCCGTCGCTTCAAAAATAATATGACGGATGAAAATCGTGTACTTTTCATGCAAAAGCGTTCCAATGCCAGACGTATCATAGCAGAGAGTAAGAAGCAGTCATGGAGTGAGTTTGTTTCCACTGTAAGAAGTTCTACTCCCGCCCGCGAAGTGTGGGAGAAAATTCGGAGGATCTCTGGCAAACAGAGTTTCAATTACATTTCTGGATTGGTAATGGGAAATGGCATAATTACGTCGCCTAATGAAGTCGCCGATCACATGGGTTCATGCTATGCAAAAGTTTCGAGTTCCGCAAACTACCTAGAGAGTTTTTCTGCTCAGAAAAATCAAGCAGAACAAGTTGCATTAAACGTTTCCTCACAAAATGAGGAGAACTACAATGCACCTTTCTCCTCGTGGGAACTACAGTCGAGTTTGCATGATTGCCATGATACTTCTCCAGGATCTGACGATATCCATTACCAATTTTTGAAAAAGCTACCTCCCTCTGGATCTATATTCCTTCTCAAGATGTATAATTTAATCTGGTCCACTAATACGTTTCCTACCGCTTGGTGCAATTCTATTGTAGTTGAAGCCCGGAAAAGACCGAAAACAAGCATCAAGTTATCGTTCTGTTTCACTGACTAGCTGTTTGTCAAAACTCCTCGAACGAATGATCAACCGACGATTGGTTTGGATCCTTGAATCCAGACGATTGATCACGAATTCCCAGTGTGGCTTTCGGAAGCACCGTTCGACGATGGATCATCTAGTCAGGCTGGAGTCTGCAATACAGGACGCTTTTCTTAACAAACAACACTTGATAGCGGTCTTTTTTGACCTTGAAAAGGCTTACGACACTACATGGCGGTATGGAATACTCCGAACACTACATAATTGGGGTATCAGAGGACATCTTGGGAATTTTATAAATAATTTTTTATTAGAGCGTTACTTCCAAGTCCGTATCGGCAACACTTTGTCAAGTGTCTTTGCACAGGAGAATGGTGTTCCACAGGGTTCGGTTCTTAGTGTCACCTTATTTTCCATCGCTATTAATGGCATAATTGACAGCATTCCATCGTCTGTAGAGTCATCGCTCTATGTTGACGACTTGGCGATCTACTGTTCGTCAAAGTACATTCGTACTGCACAACGTCATTTGCAGCTGGCCATTAATAGCATCCAGAACTGGACAACTAACAATGGGTTTAAATTTTCCGTTGGAAAAACCCAGTGTGTGCACTTTTGCCGCATTCGTAGTTGTTATCAGGAACCATTCTTATATCTTTATAATACGCTCATATCTGTGCAAGATACTGCCCGATTTTTAGGACTCACTTTTGACCGGTCGTTAAATTGGAAGGCTCATTTTAATATTTTAAAGAGGAAGTCGACGTCTTCCCTTAATATTTTAAAAATTTTATCCAGTACCACGTGGGGTGCAGACCGTACGGTTTTGCTGCGAATTTATCGTGCAGTCGTACGGTCTAAATTGGATTACGGTAGCATCGTGTACGACTCAGCGCGTGAGTCGTACATCAGGACGTTAAACGCTGTTCATCACGCCGGAATCCGATTGTCAACCGGAGCGTTTCGATCGAGTCCTGTTGTTAGCATAGCCGCTGAATGCGGAGAGCCTCCGCTGAACATCCGGCGGAAACGCAATATGCTATCCTACGTATCTAAGCTCCGTAGTCAACCTGATCACCCAACTTACAGTTGCGTATTTCAACCTCGTTTTTCTTCTCTGTATAGACGGAGAAGAAATGCAACACGTCCTCTCGGTATCAGGTTGAATCTTCTTTTAGATGAACTTCACTTGGCGCTTCCTAGAACTTTTAAAGTAGGCCGTAATTCTGTGCCCCCGTGGCTTATTCCTCAGCCCGTCATCGATATGTCACTTTCCATTCATCCTCGAAATACAACAACTCCAGAGCTCTATCGCCAGCTTTTCCTGGCATGGCTGGATCAGAATCGAGACTACCGTTCCGTTTACACGGATGGCTCGAAGTCTCTCAACCGAGTTGGTTGCGCGTTTGTCACCGATAACGCCAGTGTTGGATACAGGTTGTCTCAAGAGTGCAGTATTTTTACTGCAGAGTTATATGCAATTTTGCAGGCCTTGAGACATGTGCACGGTCCACACAAATATGTTATTTGCAGCGACTCTTTGAGTGCTCTTCAGGCATTGCAGCGTTCCTATCCCAGCCACCCTCTTATTTGTTTAATTCAGGACAAATTGTACACTTTGAAAAGAGGTGGAACCACTGTCCGGTTTTGTTGGGTTCCCGGCCACATGGGAATCGCTGGCAATGAACTAGCTGACACTGCAGCTAAGGACGCTGCAAATAACGGTCAGAGTGTATTTTGCGTTATCGGTGACGACCTCAAGAGCGTACTGATTTCAGCCGTTCAGCAGCTCTGGAAGGATGAATGGAGTGCTGTCGATGAAAACAAATTAAAATTTATAAAATCTACAGTTGACCCATGGTTCACATCTTTCCGTCCCTCCAGGTGGGAGGAAGTGGTCCTTACACGGCTGCGCATAGGTCACTGTAGACTTACACATGGTTTTTTGATGGCTCGTGAGGAACCGCCCCTCTGTGAAACGTGTGACACTCGTGTTACCGTTTCGCATATTTTAATAGAGTGTGTCCAGTTTAGGGACACACGACAGCAGATCGGATTGTCAGGTGATCTGTCGGTTGTTTTAGGAAATGATCCTGACAATGTCGATCTGCTGTTTCGATTTTTAAAAGAAACCGGTCTTGACCGGTTTATTTGATTTTATTTATTTGTATACATTTAGGCCCTTTTACAGCCTAAATGGTTTTTTCTTTATATCACTACATTATTTTATATGACACATTGTATTTGTAGCTATTAGATTTTATTTTGTTGTATGTCAACTTTTGTTTTTGTATTGATTTTGCTTTGGTTTTATTGTTTTTGGTTTTCTTTTGTTTACTTTTTTATTTTTAGACGCTAATGACCTCTGTTGTCGAGCGTCTATAATCTACAATACAATACGAACTTTCTTCTTAAATGAACTGTGCCACGCTTCTACCGTGTTATTGGTACGAATGTGATCATTCAGAATTAGTTCATAAACATTCCATATTTTTAAAGGGAAAAATGGCTTTAATCTCTTTTTGCCGCTACGAGACAAAACTCCTACCCATGTTCGTTCAAAATAATTTAATAACACACGTAAATCTGTTTCATTATCTTTATAATATTGGCTTTCAACGAGCTTATCAAAAGCTTGACAAACATCACTTATTGGTACACATGACAATGCAAGTAACATACGTATTAGGGTGGTTCAAAAATATCAAGTTTCTTTTTTTCGCCGGGGCACTGTCTAATATGCTTCTATTTGATAAAAAAATTGACCCGTATTTTTTTATTTTTCATTTAACTTAGTTTTAGAGGTCGCTACCATCGATCAATTTCTGAAAAAATACTCCTTCTTTGATATTATATTGTTCTAACGCTTCAAACCGAACATGTCGTTGCATGCACACAAAATAAACCGCGTATAGGTCGAGTGCACTCCTCTCCCCGCATTCCTGGCCACGCCCGCAACTCTCTTTGCGTATTTAAACTTGTTAGTCACTCAAAGACAATCTTGGCGTAATCGTGTACTTTTTGTAAAAATACTATTGTGGCTAAATAATGGCATCTACCAGTGAAAATGACATTAAAACACGTAAAAAAACTGATATATGGCTTATCGGACAGTGTACACAAACATTATCACAATCAAAATTACCTTCCATTCAAGAAGTTTTGAGTTTGTTTTTTTATTATAAAACCATAGAAAAAAAAAACAACAACTTGTCTGCGACTTACGCAGCGCGCGATGTTTTGCAAATATGGGAAAAAGCAAGTATTCCTACTCGACTAAAAAAGCACGTCATTACAAAAGTACTTCAATACTTCAGTGAATGGCAAAAACTAAAAAAAAAACAAAGAAAATAAAGCAAAACGTTCGGATTTTATAATCAACAAAGAAGAAAAATGGAAAAAGAAAATAGAAAGTCTATTCGATATTGCTCATGCAAACGCTCTCGAAATGATGGCAATTGAGGAAGACAAGATGTTCTTGATTAACCAGAGGCAAAAAGGTCGTCCAGGTCAAATAGGTGGTTTGGACAGAGAGTTTGACAAGAAGCAAAGAATAAAGTTACAAAAAGAGGTGAAGTTAGAAGTCAGAAAAAAGCGAGAATCAAAAAACATAGAACGTCTTACTGAAAAGTGTATGTTAATGTCTTCTTCAACATCGTCCACATCTTCGCCTGATAAAAAAAGTTGTAGTAGCCCAGATTTTCCATTACCAGGACCATCTACATCACAATCTCAAAGAAAACGAAAAAAGAAAAGCAGAACAAATATAATGGATGACCATTTAGTTACAAGCCTAGACGTTACAAAGCTAAGCAATCGAAAAGCGGCTATTGTATTGTCATCAACACTCAAGAGCGTAGGATGTAATGTTGCAGATTACAACGTGAGTGTTTCGTCTATTCGGCGTTCTCGTATGGAGCGACGCCAAAAAATTGCAGAATGTTTAAAAAGTGAGTTTAAACCCGAAGTACCACTTACTGTTCACTGGGATGGCAAAATGCTGGAAGATATAACAGGACATGAGGTTGTGGATCGTGTACCTATCTTGGTGTCGGGCCAGGGAATAGACCAGCTTTTAACTGTTCCAAAGTTGCCTAATGGGACAGGACTGGCAATGGCTTCAGCTATTTACGAAACCTTACTATCGTGGGGCTTGTGTGATAAAATAAAATCTATGGACTTTGATACAACTGCATCAAACACAGGTCGATTTAATGGAGCATGTGTTTTACTGGAACAGAAGTTGGAGAAAAATTTATTATGGCTTGCATGCAGACATCATATTCTGGAAATCGTACTTGAAGCTGTTGTGGTTCTGGCACTAGGTGTTTCAAGTGGACCAGTAATACAGATACTCAAAAGATTTCAAAATCGTTGGCCACGTATTAATCAAGAGGTCTTCAAGCCAGTTAATACTGACCCAGAGATACTACTACATGTTGAAGAGGTAAGTACAGCAATGATTGCTTTTGCTGCACATCAGTTAACGCAGTTTCAACCACGAGACGATTATAAAGAATTACTTAACCTCATTATAATATTTTTGGGAGGAACACCTGAACGCGGCGCATCTTTTAGGGCGCCCGCTGGATTACACCGAGCAAGATGGATGGCTAAATCAATTTATGCTCTAAAGTTGTACTTATTTAGAGAACAATTAAAATTGACAACGAGAGAATTAAAAGGCATCAAAGATATTTGCATTTTTACCATAACGATTTATGCAAAGTATTGGTTTCATGCTCCTTGCGCCTGGTCCGCGCCAAGAAATGATTTGCAGTTGTTAAAGGACTTGAAAGTATATGAAAATATAAATCAAACTCTTGCAAAAGCCGCCACAAAAAAAATTATGGGACATCTGTGGTATCTGTCTGAAGAACTTGTTGCTTTTGCATTTTTCGATGACGACGTTCCCTTGGAAACTAAACAGAAGATGGTCACTGCACTTGAAAAAATAGGTTGTGAAGATACTCTAAAGAGAGTAACCGTTGATCATGATGCTATTCCTGCAAAATGTTTAGAAGATTTTGTTACAAGTCGCACACTGAACTTTTTTCAAATCATCGGCGTGTCGAGTGAATTTTTGAAGAAAGATGTCAATACTTGGAAGAATGATGTTGATTACAATAAATGTAAAAGTATTGTACACTCAATGAAAGTTGTGAACGACATTGCAGAACGAGGAGTCGCGCTTATGGATGAGTACAATCGTCTTCACACCAACGATGAGGAGCAAAAACAATATTTACTTTTGACTGTCAAAGATTATCGTCGTCGATTTCCTAATACCAAAAAGTCGACATTGATGTGATTTTTTTGCAATTTTAAGTAAATTTCAATCTTTTTGATGTTTTTTTAATCTAAAATATTGTCTTTTTACGTGTTTGTTTCATATAACAAGTATAATAAATATTTAATAGTTCTTTAACAAAACTTGATTTTTTTTTATACTCCAAAACTTTCATAGCTGGTAGCAACCCCTAAAAATGTTACAAAAAATTGTAAAAAAATTCAGATTTAGTTTTATCCCTAATGGAAACTAATAAAAGGGTGCCCCGCGAAAAAACTAAAAAAAAATTTTTTTCATACATTTTTGAACCACCCTAATACGTATGTTTAAGGCAACTTGCAACTTCGAAATCTAACATTACTCTTTTAGGATTCAAAGTCGGTACACGATCCTTTAATCGTGTTAATGCCTCTTGATATGATTCAACAGTTTTATTCGGTAACAAAATATAAACCAATGGCAACATTTTATCACTTTTACATCCGTGTATCGAGTATAATTGAAAGAAAATAGAAGGTACAGAACCAAAAGTGCCATCAGCAGCCCACTGAGAACATTTTGATAAACATTGAAGATTAGACATAGTTGTGAAAATTAAAATCCTTTTCTTAGTCATTCCGCTGTCATAGAATAAAAATTGTCACCCTTCGCTGTCACACATAATCCGTCAGGAATAATTAAATTTTCACATGAAGAAGGCTCCACAACTTTATCTGGTTTACGAACACGTTGAATAGATCTTGCCATACTCTCAATTTTAGGTAAACGAGCAACAGCTGGTGACGAAGCATTTGCCAATGCATCACCAATAACTAACGAAGGTGGGTCGTTATTTTTCGCTCCACGCTTAATAATTTTATTTTTTAGCTTCTTAGCTGCAATTGATGAAGCATCACCAGCGTGATCATGGTTAGGTATTTCGCCTATCACATTACCTACATAACATACATACAAAATAAATAAACTAAAAAGAAAAAACGAAAAATAAAGAAATAATAATCAAATTAATAAACAAACCGGTACGATTTTCAGTATCTGTGCGTACAATGGCTTTACAATTTTCTTTGTAATAATCAACACAACGCCATGTCACACTATTTTTATTAATCGTCTTACGAGAAAATAAAAAACCGTCTAGAAGGAGCTGCTTTTGCCCTTTTTGAGAAATGATAAATGATAACGGCATGGTAAAATTAACAAAAATAAAAAAAGTTATTTAGTAATTCGTAAATTATTTATAATATCAAAATCACAAAAGCACGTAAACAACATCGAGAAACTTTAAAGTGACAATAGTAATATACGTTATAGCGTATGTCGTCAACCCGTCGCCGGGCAAGCAGACTTTCACTTTCCGTCGTTCGCGTATATTGATATCGTGGGGGAATAGAATGACCTCCTTTGAACAGAAACCTCCGACTGGATCTACCGTTAAGTCAGATGAATTGGCGTTGCATACCGTAACGCATTTGGCCTGGATACCGGTCAACATTTAAACTTTTATATCAGCGAATCCGAATTTGCCAGTTTGCCTGTCGGTTCCAAAGTCGAACACGTGAGATGTGTCATAACGCCGAAAGGTTCTAAATGTTGTTTTAATACTAACAGTTCGGAATCCACCTGGGCTAACAGTACTCAAACTATGTTTGGACAGGTTGCGATCGGTTTAAACAGAACCGGCTTAGTCAGAGCTTGTAAAATAAGTAAAAGGAACGCTACTCATCCTATGAATATTACATCTATTACATATTGCGATCCAGATCAAGATTTGAATAAACGATTTTTTGTGAATAAAGATGACAAAACTTTCAGCAGTTGTCAAGGTGTTATACGTAGTGTTCCTTGGTACACATGTTATGGAAGTCCACAAAAAAGCTGGAAAAAAGATAGTAACATCATAACGTCCAGCGACGGGAAAATGCCAGATTTTTCAAGATTTATTAAAACTTTCGAATACCACGGACATATTAACATGCCTGTTGTAAATTATACTTATACACCGCGGTGTGGAATTATAAAAAGATGGAACATATACGAAAATCAAACAATAGATAAATTAACATCAGCTCTATTAGATTCTTCTATTTCGTACGTCACGCACGAACATACCGCGAAAGGTGTTAAATTTACACCGAAACATAAAGCTTACAACAATAGAACTTATGAAGAAACTGTAGATCAATTAATTGACTATCCTGATGAATTTAATTTACGCGCTCATGTACACCCGACGACATTACAACCGAGCGTACATGTCGGCGTATTGGGTGTGCAAGGTAATGCTCCTGATGACGGTTTGGAGACGATACCTGAATTCGTCAATGCCGGTGCTTATTGGCAAATAGACACGGAAATTACTATTTCGATAAATATGAATAAACTTTCAACCACCATGCAAGATTATGGCACTAACGATGAAATTTATGTGCGAAATCATGCTTATGATACTAAAGAATATTATAACGCGTATGCCTGTTTCGGCGTTCCTCAAATGTCAAATTTTTAGAAGAGGTCGTGGTGAGCGCTCCGGAACCACCAGCACAAGAAAGTAAACAAAATGAAAAAACAACTGCTCATAAAAGACCTCCCACGGCCGAATTAGAATTAATTCCAATTAAAAAAAGTTTATTGAATCAAGAAGGCATTTTACAAATTAAGCCAGATTATCCAAAAACAATTACTCATGAATTTTCTAACGGTATAATGTCTGTAACATTAAAAGATCCAGGCGATCAGGTTGCTTTAGATTTTTTTTTAAGTGATAAACGTATTGGTGCTATTAAAGGTAAATTTTTGAGAAAATCAAATTGGGGTTGGTATACTTATAGTGATCAATTAGATATTACTTTTTATATGTTATGATTTTGTACCTATTCATATAATAAAATAAACACATATTGTAAAAACTGGTTTTATTTATTCATAAACATCCGCACATTACAAACAGGTGATACAAAGCAGGAGGATATATATACTTATCATAATAAAAATCATATTCTTTCCAATTGTAAATAATCATTCTGTTATTAAATTCGTCATTGTTGGGAAATATAGCTTCGTTGCCGGTGACAATAATAGGCGTTTTGGAAATAATAGCTTGCTTTTCATATTTTACATTCGCAGGGCAAGGATCGCCCGAAAACAATAATTTTATGGTTTCCAAATATTCCCGACAAAAATTAGGCTCATCCCATAATAAAATTCTTTTACGAACGCAATCATCTAAAGAAAAATTTTCTGTTTTATTGAAATTTCTAATTTGTCCTTTTATCATACAAAAATTCGCCACAACGTTGGCAAACATTGATTTGCACGCATTGGGCGGTCCTATTAACATTAAAGTATTTTTTTTTTCCATTTGTTCTATTTAAAATATTATATAAATTTTGTAAAAAACTTGATAATTGATATTCGTCGTTTTCAAATTGAAACAACAATAATTCTCTTAATAACTGATAGGAATATAATTCGTCATAATAATAATTATCAACATTCCCATCAATGGCGCTAAATAACGGAGTGCAACTTTTATAAATTTCATACAAATCTACTACACTTTTATTTAAGTAATAACAAGAATACAGTTCTCTGGCACGAGTAAATATTTTATCTGATACAGAAACATACGCAAATTCGCTGTCTAAATATTGACCGGTTTGACGAATATTTTCAATCGGAGTGCAAGGATACTTTATGAAAAATTGTACTAATTTTTCTGTTTTTGTTTTATGACCTCGCTTTCCACTTCCGAATCCTCTGTTATGTCCCGATGAATCGTGCTGACTAGATCGTTGAATTTCAATGTCACCGCATCCGTCTGGTTCGGACCGATCGTGAAGCGCAGTTCTTGTTTGGTGTGTTTCCACCAGCTGAGACGATCGATCGACGGGTCCGTGCACGCACTCATCGGGATTATGCGCATTACGCAATAATGCTGCGACCTCCGGATCGGGCGTTTGTACAAACAAGACCGATCTGGTAAGTTTATGCGCGTAATGTCGAATTCGGGTCCAGTGTTCGGGTGTATACTCTTCTGTGGGGACAGTTGTACCCGGCTTTCTTCTTGCCAGAGGGAGTCCAGCGACAACGGGGCAACGACATTCTCTTTTGACCCATGGGCAGTCATGGATGATGTGCAAATGGGGGAACTGCGTGTTGTGGATCCAAACATAACAGAGCGTGCCGGTGTATCTTTTGATTTTTTCGCTAACCTGGTCAATAATTGACGTAAGCGATCTACCTCGGTTTGGGTGAACGACATCGTGTACAATGTACGCTCGGAACTGAATTGTTCTAGAGAGATCCAACCATCGTCGGCATGCAGCAGTTCGGGCTGTTCCTCGAGACAAAATAAAACAACGTTTTTCAAATCGAGTAAAAATTTCTTTAAATTAGGAAATTGTCTATAAAGTAAAGTGACACTAGTGCCGGCAGTTAACATAAACGTCAAAAATGAATCTAAAGTTTTAAAATATCGGCTGATAACTGTTAAAATAACGGTCATAGTACTGAAACTTAGCATACCGTCGTTTTCGGTCGGATCTCTTTGCTCAATTTCAAACCTCGGTCGTTTTGCGGACGGTCCTGTAACAAACAAAAATTAATTTATTGAAACGATTCGTTAAAATTTTCTTCATATTTTGCAAGTTCCAAGATTTCTTCTAATTCGTCCGGAGGTAATTCTTCGGAACAATGTAAATCGATTTCTTCTTGAGACGGCTGTTTCATAATCCATTGTTTGTTTTTAGCGTCGTATTCTATTTCATCCCGTTTGTAGGTGTGCCACTCATCTGTCTGACTGTCGTGTACGCATTTATACTCGCAAACGACCAATTTTTTATCTACAAGTATTAGACGTCATTGAAATATCTACGTAACAACACAAGCAGACATAACATGTGAGCATCACTTTCCCTATTTGGAAACAACCGTGTGGCTATCTCAAATGCGTCGTTGAGTTGACGAACAGTGATATTCAATACGGGTCCGTCCGCAAAAAAAATCATGAAACGTATGGGTGATGACGTAAACAAACCTGCTAGGGTTGACAACGAACCCGCCTCCACTGATTCCACGTCGACGGCCGGAGATTGATCGGGCAACTTCTCTACTTGCTTCGGAGGAGTTTGTTTGTTATTTTCTTGAGACATGGTGCAAATACGTACGAGCAAACACTATTAATTGCAAAAATATACTGATAAAGTAACTGCCGGAACGTTCGTTTATATACGCCGACTGTCTACCACAAACGACCTCCAACATACATTCACTCAGCCAAAGGACAAAATGGAAAAATATGCTAAAGCTGCCGCCCCGCCGCCCATCCATTTACACTAGGTAGTCTCAGAAATCAAAAAATATCTTTTTGCGTTTCTGAAACTCCCTCGTGTAAAATTAACAAAAATAAAAAAAGTTATTTAGTAATTCGTAAATTATTTATAATATCAAAATCACAAAAGCACGTAAACAACATCGAGAAACTTTAAAGTGACAATAGTAATATACGTTATACATACGTCACTATAATTCATGTACAATATAATAGATGGCACCACATCGTTGCTTACCGACAGCAAATAATGAACCGCGAATTTATAAAATAAAATTGAAAAATCAAAATGATGAATAAATACTTCTAGTGCATATTTTTCAGGATGTTATGTGTGTGAAAATAGTGCTGTCAAAAATACTCTCGGTGCATATTTTTCAGGATATTATGTGTGTGAAAATATGAATAAATATGTATATAAACCAATATTTTGTACAAAAAAATCAAATATTCGGTTATTTTGTCCGCGGTTATTATGTCGTCCAGTTATTTTGTCCGCGGTTATTTTGTCGTCCAGTTATTTTGTCCGCGGTTATTTTGTCCGCGGTTATTTCGTCGTCCGGTTATTTTGTCGCGGTTATCTTGTCTCGGTTATTTTGTCATCGGATATTTGGTCGCGACACCGAAAAAATTATACTTGTTTTCCGCCCAACACTCGCAGCAGAGATTCTTAAACTCTTGAAAAGTCATATCCGTATTTACGTTGTCATCGTACACGTGATGCAAGTTCATATCGTCTTGCTTGAAAAGCACAATAAAATTAGCATTGTCTCTGACCAACTGTTTGGGTATTCTACTGTACGACTGGCATAGGTAAAAACTATCGACGCTGGCATGTCGTCCCATGCTGAAATATTCGCGAATGTTGCTTTGGTTCTTGCACGCAACATCGTCAAAAACGAAAATTGAATTTGGTTTTGCCTCGTTCGGATGCATTATCGTTTCGCTGTCGGTGAAGGTGTGATAACCCAATCCACCGACGCCGTTCAAAATCTCTGCAAGCAGTCTATACTTTTCCTGTTGCAGAGATTTCGAGTAGACGTAGACATTTTTAAACTTGAGCCCGTTATCGTCAATCAACAGGGAAACCATCACGTTAGTCTTACCGCAATTTGACGGGCCCACGATAATACACCTTACGGTGTCGGGAAGTAAAATCCCGTGTTTTTCAATTATTGAATTTTCACTTTTATGATCTAGATTTAAAATTTCAATTTTGACGGGTTGCTGTAGCAATTTCATTTTTGCTAGCATTACACTCTTTTAAACACTTTAAGGACGACTGATGAAGGAATGGGAAATGTGTGTTTTATATATATAGAAAAAATATGACATTTAAATGTTTTATTAGTCAAACTCGTAAAAACAAAATATACTAAAAAAATATCTTTATTAAAACTAAAAAAGGTCTTTATTAAAACTAAAATTAGTTGGCACACATATCAACGGCGTGGAGCTTAGAATAAATGTTACTTTTCGAGTTTGCAGTTGCCCCACGCCTGTCGCGTTTCTTATTACGCTTATTTATTAAGAATATTATAATTTTACTACTGGCATGGATTATGCGCAGTAGCGACACTTTGTAGCTTAGAGAAAAAAAAGATAACAGTAAAATAAAATTCCAAGTATAAGGTTTTTATTGAAATAAAATATTATTCAAATGAACAGAAAATAATACATATAAATAAAACCGTTCTCCAAATAATAAAAAAAAGAATCGAAATAATTATTATAAGTAAATGTCATGCGTTTCGATGTTGCCAACAATGGGGTGTACTGGTCCGTGCGCAGAACTACTACCCGGTCAGCTCCCGTCAATAATAGTTCTGTAGTTCTTACTAGATACAGTTCCACCCGGTCAACTCCCGTTAGTGTCAGCTGTACCTAGCAGACTAACCTCTTTTCGCTATTTTGGTCCTTTTTTATACTCACAATTTGACATTGTACTTGCATTGACATTAACTTATTATGAGATTGCCGAGCGCATTACATAATTTGGTCGTTTACAGAGTGTTCACAAAAAGACAAGATAAAAAAAAATATTTTACTCTAAAAAAAACCGTTACACTCTGCTCACCTTTAAAAAAAAAGTTTTCTTAGGTCATAAAATCACAAAATATAGCTTAGGTACAAGATTAACATAATTATCCTACAAAAAAAAATAAAGATATCGAGATAGATAGGGGTTAATGGTTTGCGGTGTAGAGAGTACGCTGTCCTCCTTCTCGAATTGTTCGATCAATACCCATTACCAGGCGGATGGTTCCTCCACTGGTCGTCCTCACTCGGAGCCGATGTCGTCGCCCTGGAGGTTGCCATTTCAGTGGCCTCCGCGTTGTGGTTTCTGCATTAGTAGTGGGCAGTCTGGTTCGGTGTAGTGGCACTCGACACATCAGCTGTGATGGTGAATTTGGAGGTTGTGGTAATAGACCCGGCATCTGTTCGGTTCGATCAGTTCCGGCATTCTATATTCCTTTCTCATTTGATTCAAGTCAAACTGCTCCTTTATTCTTAAGTCTATGATCGGCTCGATAAATGCCGGCATGCTGTATTCTTCTCGTATTTTCCTTAGGTCGAACTGCTCCTTTATTATTAGGTCTGTAATCGGCTCGATCAATTCCGGCATGTTAAGCCAGTCTTCTAATTCGTCTCCAATTGGGCAGTCATCAATCCACAGGACATCTTCTTCCGACATTGTAGCTGTTATTTTTTTTGTGCTCCTCGTACAACAGGCTAGATTAGACTGAATATTATTCGGCGTTCTCTGTGGATTTATATACTGTGGGTTGCGTAATTAGCTTATGTAATACGGCTTTAGGTCCTTGATATGCCATGTGTCTATATCTTTTCCTCGGTCATTTTTGAGGACGTATACTACTGACGATATCTTTTTCGTAATGATATATGGACCCTCATATCTTGATAGTCATTTCGATGCTATTTTCTCGTTTGCTTGCGACGATCGAAAATTTATCTTCGGGACTTGGTCACCTTTCTCATATTGAATCGGTCTACGGCGGAGGTTATATCTCTGTGCCCCACTCTGGTGGGCTTTCCTTAATCTTTCTCTGACCTCTTCGAATAACTCTTTCAGCATCTTCATGTGTTCCGTATGTTCGTCTATTGATGTGTCCGTGTCGGGTAGATTTTCCTTGTCATATTTCGTGTTGTCGATCATGGGGTATCGTCCGAAGTTTAAATATGCTGGCGAATGACCGGTGACTTCGCTTTTGGCTGTACGGAGAGCAAAGCCAAGTTCGGGAAGATGAGTGTCCCAAGTGGTGTGTGAGTCACGTACGTACGTTCGGAGCATCGTATTGATTGTTAAGTTAGCCCGTTCCGTCGGGTTAGCTTGTGAGTGGTATCGGGCGTTACGCAGTGATCGAATTTTGTACTTTTGAAGTAGTTCTCTCATCGCGCTTCCCGTAAATTCCGACCCGTTGTCTGATATTAGTGATCGTGGTATTCCGAACATCATAAAGACGATCGTGTATTCTATCGGCCACTAACCTACTTGTCGCTGCTCGTAAGGGTATTAGTAATAGAAATTTTGTGAATGTATCCAAGATGACTAGTAAATATTTATGTCCCTTCATGGATCGCGGAAAAGGACCCATCAGGTCTGCGCTGATAACTTCCCATGGTCTTTTCCCTATCCTACTTTTTATCATATAGCCAGGTGGTGCTTGGTTGACAGGTTTGTTCTTCTGGCAAAGTTGGCAGCTCTGTACCTTCTGTCAGTAGATACTAAAGTACAATGGTAATTTTCATTTAAACTTTAATGGTTTCAATGAAACCACAGATGCATAAAAATGTTTTATTTTATTTATTGTAGATTATAGACGCGTCGACATCTAAGGTCATTAGCGTCTTTCAACTACACTAAATAACAACTAACTTAAAACTAAATAACATCACAAAACATCCATGAGCGCAGGTGGGATTCGAACCCACGGCAGTCCAGTCTAGAGGTTGCGGCGCCAAGCACGCTACCATCTAGGCTATACTGCCCTCCATAAAAAATGTGTCTAGATTTATAAGCACGTTGATGTGTTCCTAAGGATTTGTAAATTATTGATTGTAAAGAATTTATATTTGAGCTGTTTGTCTAATAAATCGGCATTAGCTGAAATTACGAAAATCTTTTCATTTAAAACTAATTGATTTTGAATTACAGCCGTTTTCATTTCAGTTTTGGATATTCTCCAGTAAGGGTAAACATTATACACACTTACATGACACATATACGCACAGCTGAGTTTATTACGGGTAATTGTACCCCATAAACGAAACTGGACACACTCACACCACGGCCGAGCTTTTTACGAATATATGTATCCTCAGGGCGAAGCTATTCCACACGTACACACACATCTGAGTTTATTACGGATAATTGTACCCTATAAACGAAACTGGACACACTCACACCACGGCCGAGGTTTTTACGGGTATATGTACCCTTAGGGCGAAACCGTATTTCACACATACACACACAGCTGAGTTTATTACGAGTAATTTGTACGTTATAAACGAAACTGGACACACACTCACACCACGGCCGAGCTTTTTACGGTTATATGTACCCTCAGGGCGAAACCGTATTCCACACGTACACACACAGCTGAGTTTATTACGGGTAATTGTACCCTATAAACGAAACTGGACACACTCACATCACGGCCGAGATTTTTACGGGTATATGCACCCTCAGGACGAAACCGTATTCCACACGTACACACACAGCTGAGTTTATTACGGGTAATTGTACCCTATAAACGAAAACTGGACACTCACGTCACGGTCGAATCTATTACGGATATATGTGTCCTATAGACGAGTCCGTAATATACACACGTTGATTATCGGTTACGGGTGGATGCACCCTAACGAGAAGCAATTTCATACACGTAACACTTCAGACACAGAACGTTTGGTATGCCTGGATATAATACCGGCGACTAAAGGTTCGCGAGCCATACGTACACCCTATCACCAGAACGTTGCGCGGCTGGAGAATTACATTCTAACCTTTCATTTAAATTTTCGACTTAAGAGTAGCATAGAAAGGTTATAGGGTACCTATTGTACCTGACGTTTTCAATACTGCTTAGCAGTCAAAGAATAAAGAGAATTTATTATTATTATTAAGTGGTTTAGGACTGTCCGTCAAACCTACAAACCCTTTGTATGCGGACCCACCGATCCTGTTTTTACTGTCCACAGGCATTAAACGAACTTCCATCTGTCCTTTAAGATTACAGACAATAAGTTACGCGGTGGGAGTTTTTAAAGCCAGTAATAAATTAGCTTAAGGACCCAAACAGTACCTTTTTGAGACGGCCTAAAAGACAGAATCGTTACACCGTGTGTATAGGTTTCAACACTGTTTCCGAATCAGCATATATGACGAAGGGTAACAACTCTTTGCGTTCGTAATTTTTGAATTGTAAAATGTTACCGGGACTTTCGCGACCTAAACGATCTTTTTTCAACTCTGCAGTAGGTAATTTCACCCTTACCTTCCCACAGTCCTGTTCACAGTGTCTTGCAAGCAATTTCTCATGATGATGCGTGCTTAACTGAGATGATACTAATCTTGATAAATTTCGAATCCAAACATAGTGATTGTTGCTTGACGCGTTATCGCTTATATATAACAAGTTTACATGATTAGTTTTTTTCTCCCGAGTGCTGTACAGGGGACCCACTATATTGCAATGTTCGTCGAGACTGAAAACGTTCACGCTCACAAAATCGTTTAGTTTTTCAAATTGTCCAATATTTTTTATCGTCATAGGGAACACTAAACCGTCTAAATTTAAAACTTCGCTGTAATGCGGATAGGATGTGATGCGGTCATTGTTACGATCTACCGGAAATCGTGCGCTGACAATGGCCCAAGCGAAGCATGCGCTATCATTATTTTGTACGTTAACACAAGCTTTCTTGTCTTTGATTTTTTTCGGTAAGCCTATATATGAAGAAGCGTGCAGCGGATTATATTTCATGATGGAGAGTTCGAGGTAGTCAATTTTTTGCAAGGTCCAACCCGAATCGCGTTCCTGGAACTCGGTCGCTTTTTTAATAATATTGTTTTTGAAATGAGTTAATGTCGCCTCAATGTCGGTGCCGGCGTTAAATATGACGTTTTTCGAGTTAAAGGATTTAAGATCGCTCACTATCTCGTACTTTTTTTTACAAAATAATGGGCAAATAATTCAAAATTTAATTTTACCGTGATATTTGATTTTATTAAGTTAATAATAGCGTTTCTGCTGTTCTCAAAAAAGTCGTCGATATTTAAGTCACTGTACTTTGTATTATTGATTCTGTAAGATATTATTCTCTTGTTGAAAGCAAACTGTGACACTTGTATATTATCGTATATTAGATAAGGCACGAAAATGTTTTCTTTATGACTGTTGCTCTTTTGGTGAGCGCCGAACGAACCGTACACTTCAACACCGCAGACTTCACACAAATGGTGTTTTGTTTTTTTTGTCTTTTTGACGATATCGATGGTTCAGTGTCATCGTCAACACCGTCAGTTTGCAGTTGTCGCTTCATTGTGTTTACAACAACGACTGAAGCGTCGACTGGTTTTTCAGCTGCTTTTATAATATTGTGAGAGCTAGCCAAATGCGCTTCTAATTCGTTAGCTCGCAAGATTTGCAATCCGCACACAATGCATTCGTGAGAAACGACTTTTAAAATGTCAGTGTGTACGTTTTCAATTCGTTTTCTATTGTCACGTCTAGTAAAACCTTTGTCACACACAGCACACAAACATTTTGATCTGTTGTTGTAAGCGACTAAAAATTGATGATTACACTTATTTTTATTCTTCCTACAAAAAGAAAAAAACAATGATCAGGATTATAATTTACAGTAGGTAGTAAAGAATAAAAATAAAAAAATTGAAACTCACTTTTTATTCAGAGTTGAATCACCATCAGAGTTTTCCTTCGTAAGCTTTAAAGTCTATAATGTTATAATGATTAATAAATATGTACGTACGTATGCTTCTTGACACAACAACAACTGATGTACTGATAAATTGTCTTACAGCTGTATATGTATTTATAGCGGAGACAATTTTAAAAAATACACTGCTGAGTGTGGGACATTGTGTTGTGTTTGTGTAAAACGAGACATGTGTTTGCGTTCCGGGGGGCGAATCGTGAGACTCGGTGTTTTGAAATCTTCACAGAACACCATCTGGCAATATTTCACTTGACGCGTCGCATCCGGGGATATCGTGAAATTGGAATGTTATACACAGTGAAACAGGATACAGTTCATAGAATCTGCATGTTAGAATTTTTTAAAGCAGACTCCGTATGAATCGAGGATATGAACAAACACTAGTCATAAATTCTTAAAAATATTTAATAGCGCATTTAATGCGCACATGTGTTTTAGAGCCATGCATTGTGGATGACGTCAATTGTCTGCGGGAATTATTTATCTAATGACAGGCAGATGGTGAGAAGTTAATATATTTGTAACTTATATTAATTGTTAAGTATGTACACATCTGGCATTACTTGACGCGCCTCATCCGGGAATATATCATGAGAGAATTGTTTTGTTTACGACATTTTTTTTCCAATTTTTTTTTCTTAATTTTTTCCAAATTTTTTTTCCCAAATTTTTTTTTTAAACTATTTTTTTTCCAAATTTCTTAAAATTTAAAGTTTTTGATAATCTCGTATTAATGTTAACAGGTCCCGTTCAACCCCCTACTCGCCACCTATAAAATGTCAACCCCCACTCGCCCCCTGTAAAATGTCAACCCCCCACTCGCCCCTGTAAACTGTCAACCCCCACTCGCCTTTTATAAAATGTTAACAGATCCCATTCAACCCCCACTCGCCCCCCTATAAAATGATAACAGGCTCCCGGTAATACGTTTCTTGATAATCCGCTACCCGAGACTTATCCCCGCGGCATCCATTTTTTTTGGTAACGTCCCTCGCAGTTGTTTTCCATTTTTTTCTAGTAACGTTCTCGCAGTCGATCGCCATTTTTTCTAGCAAAGCCTTCATAGTCGACGGCCATCTTATTGATAACGCCCTCTCGCCTGATTCGTCAACAAAGCTGCCGATCGCTGATCGGTCGCCGGAACCGTGTAGGAGAGGAGCCCCCGTTTAATTAGAGTATAATGTCGGTTTTTTTATTTGGTAACACTCCTCGCAGTCGTTCGCCATTTTTTCTAATAACGCCTCTCGCAGTCGACCGCCATTTTTTTCTGGTAACGTCCTTCGCAGTCGTCTGCCATTTATTTGTTAAAGCCCCTCGCAGCGTCCGTCATTTTTTCCGGTAACGCCCTTGCAGTCGTCCGCCATTTATTTGGTACCGTCCCTCGCAGTTGTCCACCATTTTTTTTGGTAACGCCCTCGCAGTCGTCCGCAATTTTTTTTCTGGTAACGCCCTCGCAGCCGTCCGCCATTTTTTCTGGTAACGCCTCTCGCAGTCGTCCGCCATTTTTTTTTGGTAACGCCCTCGCAGTCGTCCGCCATTGGTAGGTAGTGGTGAAGGGAGGTGAGGGTCCAGAACCGGCGAACTACTATTGTAAATATCTTTTTGAGAATCATAGTTAGCTACAATTCTTGTAGCTTCCACAAACAGGTCGAAGTACTGTGGTTGCAACGTTTGACTCTTCTTTATTGATGGCTTTAATTTCTTTAGTTCTATTAGAATTTTTGAAAATTCCCACATTTTGCGAGATGTGACATTTACAAAGTGCTTTTCTCTATGTAAATTTAAGTATCTTGCCCCAAAAGCACAAATCAGAGCATCCTTTTTAGCTTCCAGAGATACCTAATCCGCTCTCATACGAGGAAACACTTCTTCTTTTAATCGCTGGTCAGTTCTTATATGGTAAGTTAATGTAGACTGTGTAGTAAGTGGAAACTTTCCTGACGCGAAATCGGGAGTTCTGAGTTCGAATCCCGGCGGTGCATTTAAATTTTTCCTGTAGAGCCTTCTATATAATATCATGGCGATAATGTCGTCTGATATTCTTACGTATTTAGTTACGGTCTAGGGAAATTAATCATATTGATTGTTTATCTTTCATTGTTAATTATTAATTAGATGCCGTATTTGAAGCTTTCTCACGTGTGTATTTTGACTAAAAGGTAAACATATATTAGGAGTTATAAATTTATAAGAAGCACAGACATTCGAGGTTCTACTGTAAATTAAGGTTACATTTTGTGTAAACTTACCGAACTGACGAAATTTTTTGAAGTTGTTGCTTCGGTTCTTGCTGGAAACTAATTCTCGACTTTATCGCTCAATATTGGTACGTGATTTAGTTCAACATTTTTGTTCACAGGAGATAATGGCCGATTGCAGAACCAGTTTTGATTTCGTTTAAATTCATATTTCTACAAACATAACAAATTATAAAAATATAAAAAACAACAATTTAGTTACCTCCTTACCACAACAAATTTATATCCAATAACAAAATTGTTGTGATTAATAAGTGACTAAAGTGTTGTTTATTATGTACATTGATGGTCACAGATGAAAATCACTATACAGGGTGTCCAAGACTTGCGTTGTCGGCCGATATACTGATTTTGGGTGAAGATAGAAAAGAAGTTTAAATACAAAAGTTGTATAAATTTTAATGGCGTATAACCTAAAAATATTTTCACTTTTACAGCCTGTCCCATTTAAGCGTGGCAGGCAGATCAAAGTTATGTTTTTTTTTAACCTAGCACCCCGTTTTTATTGATTTTTTGAATTCTGCACCTAAATGTGAATAGAAATTGTAAGGGAAGCCATCTTCGAAAATTCAGTAATTTTTGAGTTATTCAAGTTTTTTTGAAATTTTTGACACGTGCAGACCTTTACTTAAAATTCGACATAGCCAAAACAGAAACCTTTATCAAGCTGAAATTTTGAGGATCACTAGACAATGGACGGACAAATCAATGTCCGTCCTAAAAAAATGAATTTATCATACAGGGTGTTCAAAATAATGTACTTCTTTGACCTAACTTAAATCACGTGTAACTTTTGATTGTTAAATACAACGAGGCTATTTTTTTGCTGGAACTGTATTCTTTAGGATATTTACTAACACTTTTATTAAGGGTTGTCCATACCTAAACTTAATATTTTCGTATTAAAATATTTGGTTTAGGTATGAACAACCCTTAATAAAAATGTTAGTAAATATTCTAAAGAATACAATTCCAGCAAAAAAATAACCTCGTTGTATTTAACAATCAAAAGTTACACGTGATTGAAGTTAGTTGAAAGAAGTATATTATTTTGACCACCCTGTATAATAAACTCATTTTTTAAAGACAGACATTGATTTATCTGTCTGTTACCCCTTCGTTATTTAAAGTAACTTTAATAAGAATTATAATGTTAAAATTTTATCTAAAAACAAATTATTAAATTATGTCAGCGTCATTTTGACCTCAGTTGTAGTTTTTTTTGGTAGGCGACAACTTGTACGTTCATTCAAGTAATATAGTCGTTTTCGGTCAGCTGTCTGAACAGCACGCGGCGAACCAGTGGCGTTTAACCCTAATGTGGGGTAAGCATACTCTTTAACTTTATAAACGGTTATTTGTCGAAAATAAAAGGGGTAATTGCGTTTAACTATCGAAGGTCGGCTAAAGTTTTTAGCCATTTAATCTTATGGTAGAAAATATATTTTTTTTGTTCTGGATCGTCGCCATTTTTTTTTCTGCCAGCTGATCGGAACTGCGACACTTTTTAAGAAGGTATAATTTTTTGTATTATTTAAATGTGAATTAATATTCTTGGTTCCCAATTTATTCATTTTGTTAAACCAAAAATAAAATCAAAAGAAGGAAATCGTAACAATTGTTAAGATTAATCTTTTCTGCTTAGTTTATTCTAATCCATCTTCTGGCAAATTATTATCCTGTATTGGAACTTATATATCTCTTGGCAAAGCCACTAAAATTTAAATGATTTTAGAATAAAACTAAACTGCGGTAAAGATTAATCTCTTGCTTATTATTTGAAGGTATCTCCTGTAAAAGTAAATATATTGTACTGCTTTGAACTAATATTATATTGTATTTTTATATGTACAGCAAATTATAACTAAATTTTCAGCAACCATCTTTGGTGCAGTAAATGTAATAAATTGGTTTTTAAATTTTAGTGAAATCTTATTCATTAATAATTTTTTATAAAATATAAACCTCCGTCATCCTTTCATCGTCTGAACGTCAGTTTTTTTTTACCGCCGCTATGGGCCCCGGCGTATTTTTAAAAAAAAGGGTTTGTTAGCCTTCTGTTAATCCATTATTAATTATCAGGTTTGTTATCATAATAATTTACCTAAAAATGAAAGCTGGCTTCATGTCCATTATCTAGTGATCTTCAAAATTTCAGTTTGATAAAGGTTTCTGTTTTGGCTATGTCGAATTTTAGGTAAAGGTCTGCACGTGTCAAAAATTTCTAAAAAACTTGAATAACTCAAAAATTACTGAATTTTCGAGCATCTTACAATTTCTATTCCAATTTAGGTGCAGAATTGAAAAAACAAATAAAAACAGGGTGCTAGGTTAAAAAAAATGTAACTTTGATCTGCCACGCTTAAATGGGACAGGCTGTATAATTGAAAATATTTTTAGGTTATACACCATTAAAATTTATACAACTTTTATATTTAAACTTCTTTTCTATCTTCACCCAAAATATCGGCCGACAACGCAAGTCTTGGACACCCTGTATACTTACTATTTTACAATCTCAAAACTAAAGTGCACTCAACATTTCAAGAAGGCTAAATTATAGGCTGTAGAAAAGCTCAAAATTTCTTACATAATAACGGTTTTTGCATTTCTAAATATGCTTCAGTTATAATGTCATTCAATAAATATAGGCGATGATGTTCAATGACCATGATTGTACAAAAATGCAAAAATAGTAATAAGTAGTGTTACCACAAGTTTCTCACTATTATATTAAGAGGGAGTGGCGGGGGAAGCACAGGGGGGATAACCGGGGACTTTTGTAAAAATACATGTCTAAAGGTGTTCTACCATCTGTGAAAAATCCAGCTCTATGGGAATTAATTGCGACATAAAACCTTTATTGACCGGGCTATATAGCTGATTTTCAAAGTATAATGCACGGCCATTGTGTTCAATCAGTAAATTATACGATAAACTGCCTATACTGAGATACGAAATAGGTGGCAGCAATTATTTAGATATAATATTCAAACGTCGTCTCAAAAAATTTTAATTACGAAAATTAACGTAAGAAATACAAGACAGTTTTAATGGGATACTTAATTTCTTTCTTATAACGTACCTTTATAGATACTAGAAAATATTCTCCACAAAAGTTCTCACGGGGATACCATTATCAAAGAATATAATAAAAACAATTTTTTGACTGACACATCTAGAAAGTACTTAGTAAAATTAGTAGTAAATCAAATGCTCAAGCATAAGGAACAGTGTAAGCGTAATTTGACTCGAGTTGAAAAATGCAAATTTGCGAAGGCAATCATTGATTTATTTCCGGGCTTAAGATGCGTTGATGGGAATCTTGGATATGTAAGTGTCCAACAAAATTTTAATGATACAAAAAAATCGTTTTCTTTTTTTATTTTTATGAAATTTTTTCCGTACTTACATAATATAATATATATATTAGTATTTCATTTCATCTAATTATTCTTGCATGAAATAGGTATACTTATACACCGTATTATATTAATGTTTAACATTATTTTCCTATAAGAAGAAATTCTGATCGCAAGTAAGCTTTGGTAAATTCCAAAGCCTGCAGTATATGACCAGACTTGATTGTTATAGGAAAACAATTTAAAAAATTGATATGTAAAACGTATTTATAGATTGAAATGAAGCATTTTTTTTCATTATAGGAACAGTTTTTTGATCCTATTACCCAACAGGGGTATTTACAAAGCCGGCTTTGTAATTCACAAAGAAATAAAAAATAAAAACAAGCACCATCACCAATCCCGAATCTACCCCCATTATAGACGAAACAAACGACATAAAAGATGATATTGAATTTTTGAAATCTGCTGTGCCATCTTTGCAAAAGGATATGATCATTTTGAAAACAAAGCAAACATTTGAGTACAGACGACAACAAAACTTCAATACCAATTTTTTTATCAAATTTCCCAGATTTTTGGATACACCAGAATTGGTAAGTTTTTAATTTACCTGTATAGTATGTGATTTTTTCTAGCTATTTATAATGCTTTCATTGTAGATTCAAACCGAATTTGATTGTATTTACCCCGGAAGAGACAATAAGACATTAAGTGAAAATTATCTGGGCTATGTGGATTGTATTATAACACTATATGAAGCTGAGAAGGGCCTATCAACTGAAAATGATGGTAAAACAAAATAAAAACTAATAAAATATGTATTATGTATTTTTACTAATTATAGTATTTTACTTATAAGGATGGGACCGCGTAACAAAATCTTTTATAAATTTGTCACGGCTGCTACCTCCCGTGGCCAGGGGAAGAAAAGGTGCCACCCGAGATAAAACTTGCAACGCTTCAGATAGACTCATTTTGTTCAAAAAGGTAATTGCACGCAATATAATCGTTAAGATTGTTTATTGTAAAATGTATTCCAAAAATCCCACTGGAGAAAAGTTTCTAAAAATGTTTATCAAAATCTGTTTTCCACAAATATGTATTTAAAACTAGAAGCTATAATGTTTTATTTTATTTTATAAATTAGTTCAAAGATTTTGTTAATATTTTTTCAGAAATTTATTCCGAATGGGCAAATAATATTAGGCGATAAGTGAAAAATCGTATCTTATTATAGTGCAATATTTTTTTCTAGTGTGGTACCGTTTCGGATGGGGAAGAAGCGGACACAATCCAACCCAGAATTGTTGCCGTAGGCCCGAACCAAGGGGCCATAAATGAATTTTATGTAGAAATTGACGGGCATCACATTTTGCTGCCATCTCAAGAAATAGTAGATGCTATTGATTACCTGTTTAAAGCTCACTTTGTATTTAACGTTCATTTTGATAAAAATTTAAGGAGCTTTTGGTTATACGTACAAAAATATTTTTATGAATTGGATTGTGATATTACGCCTCGAATTCGAGAAATTCACACAAAGCTCAGTGCAATAAGCAAAAAAAAGTAATGGTCTACATTGGATAATAATATATTTACCTGCCAAATCATTTGAAATTTCATATACTTCTTAACCTAATCCGTAAGTTATGGACTTTCCGTGTTTTAAATGTGCTTTTATATCTCTAAGCATACCGGATTTATGCAAGCATTTACAAAACGAACATGATATTTTTGCAGGCGGATGTAAGTTACATTTAAATTGTGGCCGTCCAGGGTGCCAATCGATTTTCAAAACTTACTCGGGGTTTAAGAAACATATTGCTAAATGCCGGTTTGAATCAACACCTGAAGAAGGTTTAAGTAAAATTCCCGAAATACCCATGGATGTTGATATTAATGATTACTGTAATGACAGTTTAGTTTCTGACGAACTTAATGAATGTGTTATTGAACCAGCTGATGAAAAAATTTCGTCCTTTGTTTTAAAACTGTACTCTTTGGGTCTTCCTGATACTTCTATAAATAGGTACAGTTATGGAGTGTACAGCTGAATTGATTTTTCCAATATTAGACAAAAGCCTTTCTTTAGACTCTGTTGATTTGAGAGGCTTTATCAATAAATTTAAACAAATTTTTGAAAACCATCTAACAAAGTATAAGAGAAACAAACATTTTGCAGCTCAATCCATGGTAATACCTGTCAAAAAATCTCACGGTATAAGAATGGATCAATTATATGATCAACAAACAAAAATGTACAAACAAATCCCAATAACTTGCACATTTTCATACATATCAATTTTGGAAACATTACATTTTTTATTGAAAAATGAAGAGAAAAAAAAATATTCTTAGAAAAGTTATACCCAGTACCGATATTTATGCAAATTTTTCAGATGGTGAAATTTTCAGAACATCCAGCTTTTTTATTGATAATGATTACATACTACAAATACAAATTTTTTTCGATGAATTTGAAGTATGTAACCCATTGGGATCAAAGGCCGGATGTCATAAAATTGGTGCGTTTTATTTTTCGATAAGTAATTTTCCAACATATTTTAATTCAACATTAAATAATATTCATTTATTAGCTTTATGTTATAACACAGATATAAAAAATTTTGGAATTAATCCTGTATTAGAAGTTATTGTTAACGATTTGAAAGTTTTAGAAAGAGACGGCATCTTAATAGATAATGTCAACATCAAAGGAACTCTAGTGTCTTTAAGTCATGATAATTTAGGCGGGGCCGTTTTATTTGGTATGGTCGAATCGTTTCAGGCCAATCACTATTGTCGGCTATGTCTAATGGACAAAAATAATGCTCAAACGACATGTACAGAAATAGCCGATTTGATTCGTACCCCTCAAAATTTCGAAGATCATGCTAAAATGGTCGTCGATGAGGCGTTAAATACTAATGCTTTTGGTGTTAAGTGTAGAAGTCCTCTTAATAATTTAACTTATTTTAAACTGGGACAAAATCATACTGTAGATATAATGCACGATTTTCTTGAAGGTATATGTCAACTAGAAATTAAATTATTCGTAAAATTTTTGATCGAAAAAAAAATTACCTCCTTACAACAGATAAATAACCGAATAAGTGTTTTTGATTATGGCCTCAGCAATCGACCAAATAAACCAGGTCCAATAAATATTGACAAACCAGGAAATTTAATTGGTCAGAAAGCTGCGCAAACTTATTGTCTTGTTATTTTTTTCCCATTAATTGTAAACGATATTATTAAAAACAACTCGGAAATTGTCTGTTCTAAATGGAATGTGATCTTATGGCTCATTAAAATAATTAAAATTGTTTTTTCACCAATAATACATTATAATATGGTTATTGAGTTAGAAGAGTATATAAAAATTCATCACAGTAATTTTATCAAAGAATATTCGACTCATTTAACACCAAAGCATCATTTCATAACTCATTTGCCTATGGCAATTAGGAAAATGGGACCGCCTAGAATGTTTTGGACCATGCGCTACGAAAGCAAACATGGGTATTTAAAAGACGTAGCACGCAAATTAAGGAATTATAAAGATATTTGCCAAACTTTAGCTGTTCGCCATCAACAAAATATGTTATATATATGGTCATGTAATGATCTTGTGGTACATTGTGTACTAAAAAAAATAAATAAAGTCTACCTGGAAAATAACATTTACCATTATTTCATCGTCAACCGTTTAAATATACATTGTGAATATATACTTTCTGGGACGTCTGTTACATATATGAGAAACACTTTTAATTTAAATAAATTTGTAATCACTTACTTTTCAAATAAGTTGCCCATGTTTGGTAAAATGTTAATGTTTTTCCAGTTAGATTCTTCTGTATATGCTATTTGCGAACAGTGGAAAACATTGAATATTTGTGAAAATCTTCTTGGATACGTCGTTCAAAAAGAAGATTCCTTGTTTATTATTAACATTAGTGAATTATTATATAAAAAACCGTTGGAAATATATGAAATTTCAAATGAGAGACGTATTATTATTACAGATTATTTTTTGGTCAGCAGCTGTAATTGATTTAATGTTAATTGATACTTTGAAGTATGAAGTATGGGCCCATGTTCATTGATAATGACTATCAGTAATGAGTCATTTTCCTGAAAGTAGTTCCATCTATTATTCACGAGAGGCAGCACTTGTGGTAGCTATAAACATTATTTATTCCCCATTAGTGTCGTGTCAGTTTAGTGGTATAACTTAATTATTAAATTAATTAAATAATTAAGTTATACCACTAAAATGACACGACACTAATGAGGAATAAATAATGTTTGTACCTGCCACAAGTGCTGCCTCTCGTGGATAATTGAAAAAACTACTCTCAGGAAAATGGCTCATTTATAGTTTAGTAATTGTTTATATTATATTTTTTGTGTGAACATTAAATATTAATATTTAAATATTATTTGTAAGTGAACGCGTGTCACTTTAAAAGTTTTTTTTCGGTTATAATATTTAATTACCAAGTTTCGTTTTCCTGATTCTGAATAATTTTGATTTATTTATAAAAATATCAAAATGTAGTTTGTTAGAACTCATTGTAGAATTATGTTTTTTTTTATTTTCTATGTTTAATTTTGTTATTGCTTACAATTACTATATTGTATTACGTACGTCAAGTTAGATTGCCCATGACAGATTTTTGAATTTTTTTTAGTCCAATCGTTAGTGGTGCTAAACCCCAACACTTTTTCGTTAGTGCTCAAAAAATATCAAAGTTGTGGACATTTTTATGTGGCCAATCTAACTTGACGTCAAGTTAGATTGGCCACATAAAAATGTCCACAACTTTGATATTTTTTGAGCACTAACGAAAAAAAGTTGGGGTTTAGCACCACTAACGATTGGACTAAAAAAAATTCAAAAATCTGTCATGGGCAATCTAACTTGACGTATGTTACTGTATTACATATAATTATTTCTATGGCTTGGACTACAACTTACGTTTTATTATTTTCAATGTTTAATTTTGTTATTAAGTAATTAAGTACTATATTGTATTACATATTATTTCTATTATAATAAAAATATATAACTATATATATATCTAGCTGTTTTATTTGGCGCCATAGAGCGTTCCCCTAATTAACTCATTATTTATGTTATATTTGACATATAATCATTATGTCAAATATGAAAATTTACATCTAAATTAAGTTAAAAAATATTAATTTCTAATGTCAATTTTAACATACAATTTTGTTAGGTTGACATAAAAACTTAGTTAAGTTTACAGAAAAAAGAAGTTAAAACAACACAAAAATAATATGTCACTAACAATATTAACATATTAAATTACTAATTTTGATTATTATTGTGAGTAAAAGTCAATTATTTAATTTAATCAAATTGGAATTTAACATTTTGTGTACAGTAATCTTAACTATATTATTATGTAAAGTTTACATGTTCATGTGTCATTTAAATGTTAAATATTTAACATATCTTGTGTGTAAATGATTAACAGAAAGACGTTTAGTTAAAATAACATAAAAAAATTAGTGGATCGCTGAGGACATCTAAAAATGTTATTTTTAAAATAAAATTTTTAACTGTGCATACCGCTGTCTAGAAAAATCCCTTACAAGGGGCATTTTAAATGCCTCCCTCAACATCTTCACAAAAATAAGGCCTTGAATATATAACATCAAAAAATGTCACTAGCTCTCGGCTATTATTATTAGCAGGAAATATCTTTTATTCTCTACGGCAATATTTCAACTCAAGTTCTTTTTTTTTATTTAAGACTCATTTTTTTCCAATTAAAATAGCGCTTAGAAGAACTTATTAAAACTCGCTACGTAAAGAAAAAATCTTCCCTCAGAAAATATTCAAAGTTGGTTACAGTATATTTTTCTATGACCGTGTATATTTTCCAAAGTACCAATTCCGGAGATTATCTGTAATTTTAAGTGTATTAATTATTGTTATTGAAATATTTTATTCACATTACAAATGTATTTATCTGATAGATTCAAAGTCGCATCCACAAAGTTGATGTGCATCTTGGGTCGATGTTGTGGTTTGTATTACTCGCCTTTCAATATATAAGCTTGACGCATTACAAATTCCACACCGTGCGAGAGTAATGTTTTTAATGAATTATACAGAAGTTAATAAGTTTAATAAAAATAAATAAAATAGTAAGTTAGTCTGTAACCGAAAAACATATGTTTTAAAAAGTAAAAAATAATTTTAAAAAATAATCAATTCGTTACACATTTTCTTAATTATACTCAGTAAATTTTATTGTGCTATTAGCTATTATATACTTGTACCTACTTGAAATCTTAAGCCTAATTCTATTGAAAAATTTATACCGAAGCACACGACATTTTAATATGAAAAATCGATATTATACTCTGCTTAAACTATTTGTTCAAAAGAAGAAGTCGGGCTGGTGTTAATATTGATTCCGCCCATACGTTAAAATGCAAAGGAATTTCACGTTTTGTTAGTAGTAGAGAACCAACAAAAAATTTAATTAATTAATTAACTGATTAAATAGTTTTAAAATAAATTTTTAAACTACATAAAAGATGCTAAATAGAGCATAATACGCTAATGACCTCAGTTGTCGAGCGTCTATAATTTACAATAGAGCATAATAGGATCTCGAGAATTATTTACAATTTTTAATATAACATCGGTATACCTAAAAGGTTCTAAAAAAATTGTGAAAGAATATAAAAGTATCTAAATAGAACACGCTAGGATATGCAGGTTCTGGACTGGAACCTAATTATAAAATTTTTAGAGTTTACAAGATCCAAAATAGCACTTAAGAACTTAAAAGTACTAAATAAGGTTTCAGGCAGCATTTAAATAGAACTTAAATTTCGACTCGGGTAGATAAATTAAAGAGGGCAGCTTGGTGCAAAGGTCAGCGTGCTGGCCTTTGGAGCAAGCTGTCGTTGGTTCGAAGATTGTCGACGCGTCTATAATCTCTAAATAGTATATAAAGCAAAGTCGCTGTCTGCCTCTGTCTGTTTCTTCGCAACGGAATTTCAAGCGGTTTTCACTAATAGAAAGAGCGATAAACGAGGAAGGTTTGTTTATATAATTTGTAAATATTTTGTACAAAATGGCTGAATTATGACGGTGTTTTGTAAAAAAAATCTGTTTTCGTACGCTTCTTAAATTCATAACTACCGGGCTGTTAGTCTACAAAAAAAGCTGCGATAGCTTCTTCAAAAGTTCTCCTGAACCCACTTTATTTCCAAAAGTTTCAATATTTTCCAAATCGTCTTTTTCATGATACATAGTCTGGAATTTGGCTTCTCGAATATCTCGAGACCGTTTCGCAGCTTGGTTATTTTTGGCCCTTTATTTATCCGTTTACTCCGCTTGGCCGTTTATTTATCCGCGCCATATTCGGGAAATGTTGGCATTGTCTTTTTTTTACAATCCTCGAAATATTTCGGGTGCGGCTCGATTTTCGCAAATGGGGCATTTTGCATGTCACTAATCGACGGATAATTATCCTTCGCTAGCAAGTGAATGAGAAGGCTTGTAGTTTCGCCATGTTCTTTGGACAAATAAGTTGTACAGAACGATTCCATTTGTTCTGTTATTGAATTATCCACGTTCACTTGATCGTTTTGGTCAGGTTCTTCCTTGATATAAATATCGAGAGGTAATGATCGTGGCACGTCTGGGTTTAAAGAAGAGTCGACTTCTTTCTTTATCGACAAGTTAAGCGGTTCATCACCCTCATTTTTTGGATATTCATGTTTAAGCAAACAACCATAGAATGAATAAACCGTTTCTTGACAAGATTAACGTAAAAACATATCAAACATATTAAGTATTTACACAAAATTTTATTATAATATACAATCGATCAACATTAATAATTTGCTGTACGTATCATTTGGTTACAATAAGCATTTTTTATTTTTTTCAAATATATCAATATACAATGGCACTCACATAATTTCGATCCCCTCCTCCAGATTTACAAAAATTGCACAGTTATATTTTATACACGTGGAATGTGCCGCATGACGCATAATATTGTCTCTGATGCGCATAATGGTCGCAACTCGCGTTGTTTGATGTTTCAGTTGTTTGTGCGGTTACATATATATTGTGGTGCAATTTCTTATATAATATCTACCGGAAGCCGCTACGAGCTCGGTCTGTCTCAAGTGACACCAGGGCTTCTAGAGCTAGAATATAATTATTATTTAAGTTTTGAATATATATAAATGCCTGCAGACATCAGTTAGGGGTTACCGCCAAATTGTATTAATTAAAGCATTATACTTCAACATATTATATTATTATATATATACAATATATTTTTTTTAGTATGAATGATGAAGGAAAACAATATATATTGTGTCGTTTTTTTTTAAGTGGTCGGTTTGAAAAATACACGGAAAAAAGAATGGCTAATACTACGACTGTTGACGAATTATTACTAGAATGGGATTTTCCCCGATGTTTACGTTTATTTATCTAAACAAACATTTGTTACGATTACCACCATCTAGTGATGAGTAGACAATTTATTGGTACATTTACCTGCCACTAGACTGAGTGTTGTTGGGTTGCATTTTGTAGTAGGAAGAGGAAAGTGTTCAACAGATACTCTTCAGACATTCGACAATGAACAGTGATTGAGACATGTGTCCAGATGCGACACATGTACTCCAGTTAATTTATAATAATATACAGTCCACTATATCGTCGTAACCATTTTGGTCCTACAGACCCGGATTAATTTGTGTGTTACAAATTTTACAATACAATTCGCCATTTTCAAGACACGTGCCAAGCGTCGAAGCCGCCATTACACAAGCGTCGAAGCCGCCATTACACACCAAACCAGTGAGTGAATCACGCAGTAATTACAACAGAACTCGTATGCAGTTCTTATATTTAAAATTTTCGCTGAAACAGAACTCAAATGCAGTTCTCATTTCTCAATTTTCGTATCTGAAAATTTTCACGGACAACTGAAGAAAATTCTGAAACATCACATCTTATTGAAGACCACGTGAGTGCATTTTCCTATTATTTACCCATTACATTATTGAGTTCAGGCTCCTTCAAACTGCTTATATATTTATATTATAGTTCACATTTCTAATAATTTGCAATACGTTAGTAAATGTTTTTCGCTTTTTTCAACAATGGCCACAGAAATAAAAAATTTGATTCGCAAACGCGGTTCAATAAAGCATAAACTAACCAATTTCATAACATATTTACAACCAATTAAATATGAATTTGAAACTAGTAGCACTGTCACAGCGCAGGTTCGTATTGAATTAGAATTACGTTTAGACAAAATTGAAACTGCTGCTTTGGAATTTGAAGAAGTGCAATCGAACATTGAGTTAATTTGCGATGAGGATGCTCTTGAGGCACAGTACGGTGAGCGAGATGAGTTCTTGCAACTGTACACCAAACATGCTGCGGTAGCAAAATTAATATTAAATTCATTTAATAATGATGAAAGACATACTTCGAACGGTTCAATTAAAGCAAACGAAGATGCTATTTCCACGTGTAACATACGTTTACCTACAATTAATTTGCCAAAATTTAGCGGCAATTACGATTCTTGGTTAGAATTCAAAGACACATTTGAATCATTAATTCATTCCAATAATGCCATAAACGATATACAAAAATATCATTACTTGCGTGCTTCGCTAGAAGGGGAAGCAATGCGAATCATACAATCTTTAGATTTTTCTGCTGAAAGTTACAATACTGCTTGGGATTTGTTATGTAATCGTTTCCACAACAAGCGATTACTTGTAAACAATCATATAAAGGCTCTGTTTCAATTCGACCCGTTAACAAAAGAATCTTCCTCTGGTTTGAGAAATTTGCTAGACAATATTTTTAAACACTTGCGCGCCTTAAGTTCGCTAGGTCAAGATATTAAAAATTGGGATCCAATTCTTATTTTCCTTATCAGTTCAAAATTTGACAAAGCCACTGCACGCGAATGGGAAAAACATAAATGTAGTGAGGAATCTCCTAAATTTACTGACATGCAAACATTCATTAAAACTAGAATTGCGGTGCCCCTTATAACTTGGTGCTGGATCATCTGAAATCAAAAATGGAAAATTTTGTCGTTAGATAATCGCTTTCCCCAGGTAACGCTGGAAGGGTTTTTCGAAATTTCAATTTTTGGGAACACTTCGAAGTAAAAAACGCGATTTTTGCAAAAAAAAAATCGCGTTTTTCACTTCGAAGTGTTCCCAAAAATTGAAAAGTTGAAATTTCGAAAAACCCTTCCAGCGTTACCTGGGGAAAGCGATTATCTAACGACAAAAATTTCCATTTTTGATTTCAGATGATCCAGCACCAAGTTATAAGGGGCACCGCAATTCTACTTTTTTCTGAGACGCTTCCAAATAATTGCTGCCATTGCCGTATTTTTTAATATTTCTCCATGAAAATTTTACAAAATATTCTTCAAATGTTGTACTTTGATGTCCCATTGGTTTTAATAAATAGATTTTAACTGTGTTGTCGAAAAAAATTCACAAAAATGTGCCTTTTTTTGTACGAATTAACCTTACCCTCCCCTTAAGTTAAGTCAATTAGAGTCTTTTTCAGAGGAAATCGCGTTAATTAAAGAAAACAAAGCCTTGCATTCCAAAAACAGGTTGCAATCGTTATCACCATTTCTAGATTCCGACAACCTTTTGAGAGTGGGTGGTAGACTCAAAAACTCCCAATTAAATTACGATGTCAAACATCCATTATTGTTACATGGCAAACACTTGCTTGCAAAATTAATACTAAAAAAAGAGCATATACGATTGCTCCACGCTGGGCCTCAGCTTTTGCTGTCGGCAGTACGACAATCATATTGGCCAACCAATGGCATTAACGCAGCGAAATTTACTGTAAGAAATTGTGTTAAATGTTTCAAATGTAATCCAAGAACGATTACTCCTTTTATGGGCGATTTGCCTGCATCCCGTGTCACGGAAATGATACCATTTTATACTACAGGAGTTGATTATGCCGGTCCATTTTTTATAAAGGATCGTAAAGGTCGTGGAAATAAAGTTTCAAAGGCATATGTTTGCTTGTTTATTTGTTTTACTGTAAAGGCGATCCACCTAGAACTAGTCACAGATTTATCAACTGAAAATTTTATTGCTGCTTTAAGGCGATTTGCTTCCCGCAGGGGTACACCGCGCCATGTTTGGTCTGACAATGCAACTAATTTTACGGGTGCATCAAATTCTTTAAAGGAAATGAAACAATTCTTTGAAATGTCAAATGATGAAATCATAAATTCGAGCAATACTCTTAATATTGAGTGGCATTTCATTCCCCCGACTTCACCCCATTTCGGCGGATTATGGGAATCAGGCATAAAAAGCGTGAAAAAACATTTACTAAAAGTTGTTGGTGAATCTAAACTAACTTACGAAGAGTTTCAGACAGTTTTGATTCAAGTTGAAGGAATTTTGAACTCACGTTCCCTCTACCCAAGTTCATCCGATCCTAATGATCCATTGCCACTCACGCCAGCACATTTCTTGATTGGGAAACCGTTAATTACTGTACCTGATCCAAACGTATTACAACTGCCGATCAACAGAATGTCTAGATACCAGCTGCTTCAACAAATTAGCCAAAGCTTTTGGAAGCGTTGGTCGCAAGATTATTTATCGTACCTCCAACAACGCAACAAATGGAGACATCAACAAACTCCAGTTACCGTTGGAACTGTCGTTCTTAATAAGAATGACAACACACCGCCTTTTCAGTGGGTGCTCGGACGAATAGCACAAACACACCCAGGACGTGATGGCGTCATCAGAGTCGTTACTGTTCAAAGGAACCGAGGACTCTTTAAACGAGCAGTAACTAAAATTTGTCCTTTCCCAGAACCGAAAGAAGATGCCACATAGTAAAGTGTTTATTCCAAGGACATTAAAATTTACTAAATATTAATTACTTAATTTTCACATAAGATTACTATGATTTATGAAATTACCTTCTATTTTTTATTATTTTTACCTATTTACAATTTGATGTTCATTTAGTAGTGTGTTAAGTGTTTTAAAAACTTTAGTTCTTCAAGGCTGGGGGCAAGTTTACGTTTATTTATCTAAACAAACAATAGTTACGATTACCACCATCTAGTGATGAGTAGACAATTTATTGGTACATTTACCTGCCACTAGGCTGAGTATTGTTAAATTGCATTTGTAATAATAAGAAGAAGAAGAAGAAGAAAATGTTCAACATATACTATTCATTCAATTCGAGAATCAACAGTGATAGAGACATGTGTCCAGATGCAACACATGTACTCCAGTTGTACAATTTATAATTAATATCTGGGTGCCGAGCTTTGCTCGGATGAGTTCAAAAAAATAGTACTTGTATGCTGTGAGATATTATTTTCTCAGAATATTATTCCGAAACGAATTTATTTCTGAAACATAATTTAAATAATTGTTTCTGTTAAATATTTTAAATACCTATGTGTATTTTTGAGCGTAATAACTAAGTATCAACTTGAATCAAGCATTTTTTCCTGTAAATATTACTTAGCTCGCCATTTTCAAATCTACCGCCGTTATTGTTTTGTTGACTGAAGAACTCGCAAAAACCGATTTTCATAGATTGAATATCTTGTAAAAATGTTCGAATCAGATGAAATTCTGCTTGCCCGTTGCTGTTTCAATAATTCATTTTTAAACATTGATACCAAATATCAACTTTATCGAAGTACTTTTTCTCTGTGATGTCATCTTAGCAACTTCCAGTAAATTTCAAATATTTTTTTTGCATAGAAGGTACCTACTGAAAAACTCACAAAAATCGATTTTCGAAGAAATAGAATTCATATTATATCTTTTAATAACAAACGTCAGACTATAAACCTGCAGCGCAAAACTTTTTTGCATGCATCTTCACCATAGTTTTTAAAAATCGATGTGTTTTGATATACTGCATGCCTGCGTCGCTAGAAGTGCGGCCCTTCGGGCCGCCGTGCAAATTTTTAAACAAAACTTTTTTGTATGTATCTTAACAATAGTTTTCAAAAATCGATGTGTTTTTACACAGACTCGCGGTGCCAGAAGGCGGCCTCGGGCCGCCTGTTTGTCATTATTTACATATTGTGCAAGACACTTCTTATATTAGTGTTCATTTACAGTTTTAACCCTTGTGATATATTATACAAAATCAATGTAGAAATAGGCTTCGAATCGATCTGACAATTGACCGAGTTATAAATAAAAAAACCCTTTTTTTTAATTGCTCCCCTCTGGGACCAAAATTCCTACCTAGATCGATTTCTCGCCCCGAAAAATCCCCATTCTGTAAACTTCATCAAAATCGTTATTCGTTTTTGAGAAAAAAAAGTCTAGGTAAGATTATACGTCATACTATTTAACGTACATAATATACATATTTTGTATAGGTAATATAAAAATAACATACTTAGGTACCTATTTATTTAAATATTAGTTAAAACTACTTACATAATTATGTTTAGTTTTTATTTCTGTTATTTTTTACTATACAAATAGTTCACGGATTATTTTAATAAGTTAAAAATTCTGTCAGAGTATTTTGACATATAAATAATGAAAGTAGTTTGTTTTCTCCAAAGCCTACTCACGATATTACAATGTTTTGACAGGTCAAAAAACCGTTTTTAAAAATGATAAAATCGATAGGAAAACGAATTTTTCCAGGGATGAGACCTAGCTAAATCGATTTTTTGCCCCCCGAAACCCCTTTTCGGTAAATTTGATCAAAATCGTTAGAGCCGTTTTCGAGAAAATATTTATATAGATACATAGAAACATAGATATAGGTATATACAAGATTTACTCGTTTAATAATATAGGGGGATTTGTAATACAGTTGTCAGCAAATAAATTTGTGTTTATTATTATACAGTCCACTATATCGTCGTAACCACCCGACTTCATACCAGTATTTAAAGGTGTGTTTTCTTTTTTTTATTAATGATTTCATTAAATATTAGAATTCTTAAATTACAATTACTATTTTTTGTATTTAGAAAATGAAATAGACAATGTCAATACCCTGATGCTATTGGACAATACTGAAAATAGTGAAATGCTCAAAGAGCTAATAAGTAAAATAGATCCAAGACTGAAATTCATCGACAAACTAAAAAACTATAAGATGTTGAATAATATGGACATATTATATTTTGACGATTTAGATAATGACGTAACAAATAATTCCGGGTCAGATACTACCGTTTTATTGTCATCGCATAGTTCATCTTACGTAAGCATATATATTATACCTTACATAAACATTTCAATTTTTTATGAGTTAACGACATCTAACACCATAATGCAAAAATTAAATGATCTACACTATACAAAATGCCATATAGCCGTCACAGGCGAAAAATGAGATTTTTTGTTGTACGTCAAATTCAAAGTACCTTACCAAAAACATGAAAGCTTTTTCCTCGTCGGCCATCGTTTCCAAACATGTACTATATGTGTGTCCAGTGATATCACTGTGTGTGTCACACATCAAATTAGCTGTTTTTAAAAAATATTTATAAATAAAATAACTGTGGGTTCGAACCTATGATATCTTGTAATTCGTTTTCTTATCGATGTTATCATTTTTGATGCTTCAAATAACCATAGCTATAACGTCAAAATCAATGTATTTAATTAATAATTTAAAAATGGCATGGAAAAAAAAAAGTTACCGGTTTCATTTCATTTCATATATCATAATATTCCATTTCTATCACTTTTTTTTCGGCTTGGTTCCCGTGCGCGCATCGTCCGTATAAAAAAGTATATCTTCAAAAAAATCAGAAAATAAAATTTGTCACGTTATTTTGTTCAAAACGTTAGGTACTGTCACGAGCTGTTGCAACCTCGTGGCTAGTCGCTTGATAATGCACAGAGTGTGAGAGTCGATACGCAAGCTTGAGGCGTTTTTAGCCTCCAATAAAAAGTTTTATAATTGGTCTTTTTTTTAAATAAATTTTCTAACAACAGACATATTATTTGGTATACAAATAGTTCAGTGGAATAATTTCACTTTTTAAAATTAATTTGGCTATTACTTAATTACCGTTGTCTCCTTACATAACATTTAGTTTTACTCTCGATTGAAATAATTTCATACTTACGGGGCACTTCTTGAACTGATTTTCAATAGCCCGGTCGCATCATAAGCTGTTTGCTATAAAATATATTTCTGTTGTGTAAATTCATAAATTCATTAATTGGTTATTTCGTATATTTTCACTTATTTATCTTATATTCAATAATAATTAATAGTTTAAATAATTAAATTTTAAACCTGCATTGTAAAGTATAGACAAATTTTAGTCTGATAGCTTTACAATCAGGGTGTGGATTATTTTATTGTAATTAGTTCTGATTTCTGCGTTTGGCGAGACTTTAAGTCGTCTGAAGCACAGGAAATTTCAGTAAACTGTTACTCATGTATTTGGTGTTATCGGAATTATTAAAAATATTGTTATAGTTAATTCGTATTTACTTTATTCATAAAATTAAACCTTAACGAGGAACTGGGTGGGCCCAGCGGTTCCAAACCTTAATAATAAAAAAATAAATAAACAAATAAAAGAAAAAAAGATAGTGTAGGGTTCAAGCTTTAGCCAGTCAGTAGAGCTCCGGCACTGAGTGGATACAGCCGTCGACTGTCTGCGTGTAGTGAGCGACAGGTGTATCTGAGTTATGCGAGTTAAAATTATAAATTGCGGTGGTTCTTACTTTTCGGATCAGCGAGTAAAAATCCTGGAGCAATCGGGAATGAGTTGAAGCTGATTGAAGTAAAATAATTAATTGTGCTGTGTTTTGATCATGAATATTTTGATTCAATTTTTACTTCTAGTTGTAATCTGTCAAATTTCCAACATTTGTAATATAACCCTTCGGGGTCTAAACGCAAGTTCCCTTCTGGAACTGAGCTTTCCGGATTACTATCCGGGATACTGTTTATTGATTAAATTTCTATTTCCATACTATGTTGTGTTGTTTCTTGAAGTCAAAAAAACCTTAGCTGAACTTTCAGAAGAAACCGACTTCTGGGAGGTTAATCAGAGCTGGAGAACTTCGGTTTGGCGCCCCCCGTTTTCATTTTAGCTTTACATCGACTATCACAATAGTTAGCTAGTTCTCCATCGCATTACGTTATCCTGCTAAGGTAAGTTGGATTTTCAAGAGGACACCGTTTTGGCCCCGACCCTATGCCGCTGAGTCTAGCCAGCCGAAACCAGCCGGAAGAGTCCGTCACAGTACATATAGGAGACCGTCGAATAAAAAAAACTATTAATAGGTTATAATAATATGTACAATGGTTTGACAAAATATATTAAAGATATTGCTTTCGAATATCTCAAAAAAGAGTGTCAGTTCATAAACCTCTTTTCAATTACTTATTATATTGTTAAGGGATTTAATCTTATTTTAACAGCATGGTTATCATTTTTTTTGTTTTTTATTTATTTTCAGCTTGATGCTGGGAAGAAGTTTCAATTAATAAAGATCCATCACGCAACTTTTTAACACTCGGAAAAGTTCCAAATAAGCCATCAAGATGTTTATTAATGTAAAAGGTACTGTCGTCGTTGAAATTTCCAGTTATTTGAGTCATTATTAAATATCTGTTACATGGAGTAACATTCGCCAGGTCATTACCAAATAATAAATCCAAATTACCATCTTTACGCCCTCTCTTAGAGGGAGGACTGTTTAAAGGGGGAATATTTTCCATAATAATTGTATTATAATAATAATAATAATAATGCCTTTTATTTCTTTTGACAAATAACATTTGTGTAGAAAACGTCAGGATAGTAATTTACATATTAAAAAATTCATTTAAGTTATAAAACAAATTCGACAAAATATAAGTCTTCAAGAGACGACTAAAAATGTGAATAGTGTTGCATTCTTTAATGTTTCCTGGAAGCTTATTAAAATTTTTTATACCCATGTTATGGGGAGAATTCTTACTTACATTCAATCTGTTTAAGGGGAGAGGACAGTATGGCTCATTTGGTAGCGTCGCGGCCTCTGAATCAGACTGTCGTGGGTTCGAATCCCACCTCTGCTCATGGATGTTTTGTGATGTTATTTAGTTTTTAAGTGATATATTATATTTGTTGTATTTAAGACGCTAATGACCTAAGTTGTCGACGCGTCTGTAATCCACAATAAATAAATAAATAAAATGTTTAAGGGGAAACTCATGCCTGTGACGCGTGTGATATGAATGATAATTACCATTAGTTGTAAAGTGGTTAATGTTTTTATATACAAATTTCATAAATGTTAGGTATAAGGAGAAAATAAAACGTCTTTCCACATTCAAAAACCAACTCACAATAATCTTTAGTAATCATTTTTCAATACGACAATGTTCACATTCATATAACACTTTTTCCTGACATTGCAATATTATATCATACGCAGTCGGCCAGCGTAAGATGGACCAGTATAATATTTACCAGCATCACTCTACTAAGTCCTTGGAATGTTAACCTTGACATTCGGCATCCCTGACCCTCTGGCGACCTCGCCAGTGCGAAAAGGCAACGTATCCTTGTCATGGCTGCTAGCTGCTGTCCTGCCAAACAAAATTAATTGCGAGTACTAACTGTATATAAATCTACCAACTACCATTTACATTAGTCTTTCGTTAATTGTAAATTGTATAGTTGGTAAGTTTTCACTAAATTATCGTGACTTCTGTTACCACAATAATTACTTTCATTTTGAACAGGTGAACTTTGTTACCACCTAATTTCACTTGTTCCATACAGGTGAACTTGTTACCACCTCATTGTGATCTTTGTTACCACAATTATACTTTCTTTTTTTTTTCTTTTACACAGGTGAACTTTGTTACCACCTCATTGTGACCTTTGTTACCACAATTATACTCTTTTTTTTTTCTTTTACACAGGTGAACTTTGTTACCACCTCATTGTGACCTTTGTTACCACAATTATACTCTTTTTTTTTCTTTTACACAGGTGAACTTTGTTACCACCTCAGATTAAAACATTTTCTATTGTATAGTAAGCTCAGTGACAACTACGGTTTGTCTTACTATACCCAAATGCCATATTGTAGATAAGCTCAGTGACGATTTCAGTTTGTCTTGCAACTCAAGCTCAGGGACCTTCATCGTTTGTCTTACTACATTCCCTTACTAGGATTCTCGAACCCTATAAGGTTTCAAAACTTCTTTTCAAGTTTTCATTTATTTTTACTTTCAAAGCCAACATCACCAGCGTTCAACGTACATATATTTTATCCACCTTTTTCTGTTCAGAATCTATCAAACTTTTAGTCTGGCATCTCATCGCAACAAGATCCATTCTCTTAAATTCGATATCACTGAACTTTTCCACATACATGTGTTGAACAACTAGCACCCTTAGTTTTGGCTTTATAGCCTAACAACAATACAATTGCCGATTTACCTGTAACTCCGTTACAGTTAGCATTCAAATCAGCCTGTATGTTTCAATAGACTTATCCCATTTTGGTTTCGTCATTCTCCTTGAGTAAACAGCTCAAGGCCATCAAAATGGTACGATGCTATATCTTTTGATTTGACATTTTGTCCGTACGGTTTCTATCTACAGATTCTTACAAAATACCAAAACTCATTGGAATTCTGTATAGTACACAGGACCACTGCTCATGAATAGTACACTGGACTATTCCTCTTGGGCCACTGTTGCAATACCACATGGGCTTCTCCAAATGTCACGACATACTGGTCGACATAGCCAATCAAACTGATCTCCATCTTATAGGCTCACTGAACCTGTGGCAGCAAACTTAACTTGTCAATACATCTGACCTGTACCAGACTGCTAAGAGCCACCCTGTACAGAAAAACACAAGAACATTAGCCAGTCCAGATATCAGTTTCAAAATTCATAATTCACTCAGTCATTTAATCTTTCTCATTACTTTATTCCTAATCTTAATACAATCATACTCATAAAGCGATCTCTTTCAATTATTTTATCAGGTTCAACAATATTGTCATTTAACTTTCACACCATCCATAATATTATAAAACGTACAAAAATATACTAATAACTTTTTAGTGAACCATTTTAACATTTGTTGTCCGCGACGTAATTGAAACGTCTAAAGATATTTGAAAAATAAACTTTCGGTTAATCATTTCCAATGATTCTTGCAAAATTATTGATTCGCAAAGACTAATCATTCAATCGCAAAACAATATAACTACCACACTAATATCATGGTAAGTCTAAATTCAAAACTTGATAGAGCTTCCATTTTATTATTCCAGCAAAATAAGCACCAACTTTCATCAATTAAATTTACTTTTCAACTTCAGTTCCATAAACAAATTCAGCTTTGATTTTATGAAAATAAATACAATTCAAATCTTTGTATTAACAAGTCCTTGAAAGTCACATACTTAATCTTGACCTGAACCCCTACGTCTGACAAATTATAAATATGTCAACATATCCGATCTCACACAAGTCAGGGCTGTGTTAAACCACAATTCAAATAGAATTAACTTTATACAACATCATAAACTGATTAAAGTTGTAACTGTTACAAATTACAATTCCATACATTTTATATTGTTCCGTCGGATTTGTCATAATCCTGTACGTTTGTCAAGACGTGAGATTATCAGTCAGATTCTAGCAGTCATAAACATATTCCTGTCATAAAACTCATATGAGTATTCATAGTTCAAATTACACATTTTATCATCGTAATTAGTTGATTATTCAGTCCATCATAACCCAACATGGCATTTACAAACCATTGTCCACATACATTCATGACACGACACCTTTAAGCCGTTGCCAACGATATGGTCACTTTAAAACCATTGCCAACATACATTTCTCTCAACTCTAATAAGACAATGGTCTCATTTCAACCAACAACATAGGTTTCCTTTCAACTCTATTACGGACACACCATAATCTTCGCATTTAGTACGCAACATAATGCGGAACTAAGTTTACATACACGCCGTAAGCATCACATACATATCATGATCTTCGCATTTAGTATACAACATAATGCGGAACAACATTTACGGACACACCGTAACATTACTGACTGTATGAAACATTAAATTGTACTTCAAGGTCATAACACGTTTATAGACAGCTTGTATAAATGAGCCATTTATATCGACTGCCTACATTACTCGTCAACATTAAGTGAAACTCTATAAAAGAATTCTTCCAACTTTACACATCCCTGATCCATGAAAGCCAACTACTATAGAAAATCAATCTAATAGTAACCGTTATAGACTATTATAACAACTGTTGTCTGATCTTTGCCTGGCCATAAACCAAGTAACCCACTGAAGTACTCTCAATTTTAGTCAACAATCTCAATCATACAGAATTTCAGTTAGTAATCATTACTAAGAACTTTCAGATAATCGATCAATTATTATATCTTTCATTCCATGACGTAACCAAGTCAAATTTGTACTGAAAAATCGTTCAAGATTTTTAACACTTTATCAACCGACATATTAATACATCGCTCGTCCTTTCCTGACATAATAATCGTGCGTGATTGGACATCTTATTTACTGCACTGAACGACAGTATCCGACACTGGACAGTCTGAACACATCACACGCAATTTCAACATTTTCAACCAGTCCAATTGCGATCACATATCTTCATACTGCGAGTGTATAATTTCCAACAACAATTTTAACTGAACATCAATGTTATTATGTTAATATATAACTTCGGTTAAAAGCAATTCTTTTTCAAGACATCGACACTTTTCACGACTATCAAAACTTCAAATACACATTGTATTCATTACTTTTTGACATCGCTCTACATAACGTCTCACGATTCCAAAAATATTTAACTTTCAATTTTTATCACTTTAAATATATTTTAAGATCACACTGGAACACCAGCCTTAGTAAACTGAACTTTACCGTTTACACTATTTCATTTTTTTCAACGAAAACAACACATACATTAAATTTAACATCTACATGTTCGTTACAATACTCATTTTGTAAATCATCATAACTGTATAAGAATTTAGCACCAGTTGCCATCTTTTACCACGTATCTTTATAATTTTCTCACTACATTTTCCTATTTATCTTTATCGCTTACATCGTTATCCCGTTTATCATTAAACATTAACGTAACGTAAGAAAACCGTCAATACCACATACATAATTATAATATTTAATTTTGCATTGTGACAATGACGCAAAAATTCATCATTACATAAATTCATCAGTCACCACAAAAATTCAATTTTTAAACTCAAACGTAATCACATCACGTTGACAAACTTTTTGCACTGTTTTCAGGATCAAATCATCAAACAGCCGAAATTTAATACGCGTCGCCATTAAGATTGACGGCGGAACCTGCGGCGTAGTACTCTACATTACATAAGTTCGTAACCAGTCACCACGTCTTATTAACATTTCTTAATTTCGCAAAATGTACATAAATCACGACGACCAAACTGGTTCGACAATACCCGAATAGTTTTTCACCAAAACGAATATAACTAGACAACCCGACAAGTTGTCGCACTTGTTTCACTGTTTCGGGTTCTTTCCTATGCAAAATACTTCCACTTTATCTATGGACGTTTTTGAGTAATAATCCCACTTCTGAATTGTTAGGTATAAGGAGAAAATAAAACGCGTCTTTCCACATTCAAAAACCAACTCATAATAATCTTTATTCTTTATTAATCATTTTTCAATACGACAATGTTCACATTCATATAACACTTTTTCCTGACATTGCAATATTATATCATACGCAGTCGGCCAGCGTAAGATGGACCAGTATAATATTTACCAGCATCACTCTACTAAGTCCTTGGAATGTTAACCTTGACACATCGCTCTACTAAGTCCTTGGAATGTTAACCTTGACACATCGCTCTACTAAGTCCTTGGAATGTTAACCTTGACATAAATATAAATTTGACATAGTCATCAATTTAAAATTGTTAAATGATTGTCGACATGCAGTTGTTTTGGAGATGCCAGCTATTGCACGAATAATACGTTTTTGGGCGATAAACACATCATTAGACATGACTGAATTTCTCCAGAAACAGATACCGTATCTCAGCCTTGAGACAACTTGTGCATCATAAAAATTTAAAAGTTGTATGGTTGTCAATACAATCTTGAGGTTCCTAATCAAATAACAAATCGAATTAAGTTTAGATGATAGGTTAGAGCAATGTATTTTCCAATTAAGGTTATCGTCCAGATGTAAACCAAGAAATTTTATAGATTTGACTCTTTCAATAGTTTCTCCTTTAATATGAATGTTTAGATCCATATTATTAACATTTTGATAGTTATGGAATCTGATGTACTGAGTTTTAGATTTATTTAAGTAGAGTGAGTTACAACTAAACCAAATAAGTAATAAGTAACAGCGGTTCGAAAATTATACTGAAATGAAAAACATTAAGAATAACAAGGAGTATTGCATCAAATTACTTCTCAATTCGATCGGAGCGACAAACTTCAATATGATCACAGCATTGGCAGCACCAAAATTGCCAAAAGATTTACCATATGATGAGCTCACGTCGGTGCTGGAAAAACATCTCGCACCTAAGAAAAACGTACTAGTAGCGCAGCATCAGTTTTTGTCGAAATATCAAAATGAACAACAATCAATTGCCGAGTATGTAGCTATGTTGAGAACTGAAATAGGAGACTGCGAATTTCACTCACCATGTGATTGTAGAGTCTCAATAGCGGATACATTTCTTCGTGCGCAATTTATCCGAGGAATTCGAGATAATTCTATTAGAGAACATCTATTACAATCTAATATATCGATTTTCGGCGACATCGTGGCCAAGGCCATTGCGCTAGAATCGTCCAAAATCGACTCGAAGGAGCTGGCTCAGAAGACGTCGACTTCACCTCCAACCACAGATATTAACAAGGTGGCACACAATTCAAGGAGGAACGATCGACGATCCAACGGCAGTGGGCCTCGACGACGGTCAACACAAGATCAGTTCAGAACAAGAAAACAATCAAGATCAAGAATTAATTACACCGAACTCGGCATAGACGGGTTATGCCTTAGATGCGGAAGAAGTAACCATATGTCAAAGGATTGCCGAACCGACAAATCACATCTCAGATGCGCCGGATGCCACAAGAACGGGCATGTTGTTAAAGTCTGCATTCGGACCTTACTGGAAAACTCGAAAAAAACGAGTCAACAGTCGACAAATTATGTCCAAGACGAAACGAGGGACACCGAATACGGTGTACATTGTATCGGAGCAACAGGAACCGATCGTTATTACGCCCAGGTGAAAATCGAAGGGGAGCCAATAAAATTCGAAGTCGACTTGACCCCGAGTCGACTTCGAATTTTATTGGCTCCCCTTCGATTTTCACCTGGGCGTAATAACGATCGGTTCCTGTTGCTCCGATACAATGTACACCGTATTCGGTATCCCTCGTTTCGTCTTGAACATAATTTGTCGAGTGTTGACTCGTTTTTTTCGAGTTTTCCAGTAAGGTCCACATTTTTACCCCGTGATCAAGTCGCTCAACTAAAACTAACTGCTCCACTCCAACCGGTAATGATGAAATTTCGATCTTACACACAAGAAGAATATCCAGTACTGTTGGGACGAATTTGTATCAGAAGACTAAAAATCGATCTGAGCATAATAAATCAACAGCATTCATCAGACACGGCAACGCAACAACATCGATGAAATAAACGAAATTATAACAGTATACCCGGACATCTTCGAAGAAAAGATCGGCTGTATGCCGAAATTCAAAGTAGCGTTGAGACTGCGGCAAAATGCGAAACCAGTGTTTCATCGAGAGCGAGAAGTTCCATATGCGCTTTCTAGCCAAGTTGAAAAGGAACTCGATACATTAGAGGCAGCAGGAGTTATTACGAAAACTGAAACCAGCGACTGGGGTTCACCGTTTATTTAAAAAAAAACTAAAAAGATCTTTAAAGTGAATTCTTCATTCCAAATTTATGTCGTCAAGTCCGTTAGACTTAAGCGATTTGAATTCAGTGCTATTAGAATTGATAAACGATTCTACGAACTCTACACTTGGAACATCTTCTGACGATATCTTAGCTACTAGTACTACTTTAAATAACATTATCACAATGTCGACACCAGCTTTAGACGTACATGCATTCAAGTTTATCCCGGAATTTGACGGAACCAACCCAGATATTCTTTATAATTTTATTCGAAGTATAGATTTAATTGTAAATCGATTTTTTGTATTAAATGCTACAACAAATGACGGAAAATATCAATATTCACAATTAGTCAACGGAATTTTTTCTAAATTGTCAGAATTAGCACGACAGGTAGTTTCTGCCAATTTATGTAACGATTGGAATTCAATAAAAAATATTTTACAACAAACATTTGCGGATACTCGCGATGAAAATGAATTATTATAAGATTTAGTTAATATTAGGCCCAAACAGGGACATTCATACATACAATATTATTTAGATACTTTTAAAATCGTTAGTTTGTATATTTCTAAATTTGATATTTCTCACCAAGATTTGTGCAATATGAAAAAGGAATATATTCATAGAATAGCTATAGCTAATTTAATGAAATTTTTACAAGAACCAATCGGAACTTATTTAATAACTATTAGACCGGCATCTTTAGTAGAAGTAAAACAATTAATAGAACTAGAAACTAAAAATATTGGTTGTTATCCAAAACCACAATACAAACAAACAAATAATGCTAACACACAAAGAACACAAATTAAGCAACCCAATTTTAGACCACAATACACAATAAATCCATCAAACCAATTCAGACCTCAAGCTTCACAACACAATAATTTTCCATCACAGCCAATACATGTACAACCTAAATTCAGTACACCACAAACATTTTTCACTAATCAACAAGTATTTGGAAAACAAACACCTGGTACAATATCAAGAAAGACGAATGTTTTTAAACCACAACCTAAACTTGACCTTCCTGCACCTACACCAATGTCGGTTACGAGGACCAACACGTACAGGCCATATTCTAATCGACAACAATCTTTCTCATTTACGAACAACGGTCAAAATCCTAATATTATTTCTGAGGAATTATTTTGCAATGAAATTCCAAAAGAATGTGAAATTTATGAACAAGCTCAAAATGATGAAGTAGACCCTACAAGTTATTCTGTTTCGCCTACAGAATATGATTCACAATTAAACTCAGAATTCGTTACGGAAATGGAAAATATGACTAGTATAGAAAATACTGAACAACCTGATAATCAAAATTTTCATTTGGGAGAACCTGTGTATTTACTAACTTATATAATGTATTTCCAGAACAAGATTTTTTCAACCTTAGTAGAAAAAATGAATTAAGTTACATTTTGATTAATAATCCACCTTTAAAACTTTTAATAGATACAGGCTCAATGAAATCATATTTAGATCCAAAAATTGCAAATAAGTACTTTTCAAATTTAATAAAAAATGAACAATTCAAAGTAACGACACTTCACCAAAAAAAAACGTATAATGGAAAAATTTCGAGATCATGTTTTGAAGAGTTTAATTCAGACGCTATTTTAGAATTTTTTGTTCTAAACGTACACCCAGTGTTGGCGCCATCTGTATTGAGCGCTTGGCTCACAGGTGGCTACAGCATCGCTTTAGATTTTTTAGTTTATTTAGTTAGTTACATTTTGGTAACATTGTTTTGAGTAGATATACTTTGCATTCTACGCGCTAAAAAAGCAGTAGAAAAGTTGCTCGCTTATAGTAAAAACCGCTTATAGAAAACCTGCAGACAGTTAAAAGTAGAAAAAAACCGCTTATAGTGAAAAATAGTGAAATCGCATACAGTTCTAAAACAGACGAATGAGATATAGAACGGATTAAATAGTTAAAAGTGATATCTCATAGTTTGATATTGTACGAAACACGATTATTTATTTTCCTTTCCATCCCACAGCTAAAATATAAGTGTTGACCATCAGCATCAAACAAAGGTAAGACAATAATTGTATCGTTATTATTATTTTCTTTGGTTGTCATGCAAAACATTAATACAGTCCACTAATTCGAGCAATTTTTCGTGGTTAAAAACCAGCATACTAACACCCAGTATACGACGGACTCTTGGGTTTAGATACATTAACAAAATTAAAAATTACAATTGATTTACCGAATCACTGTATAGTTTCACCCACTTGTAAAATCCAACTACATTATTTGAAAACAGGACAAGCAATACTTTTTGAAACTGTAGTCCCAGCACACTCAGCTCAAATTTGCGAAATACCAATCAATAGCTTTGACTCCGAAATTTTTATAGACAGACAAAGTATAGGCAACATAATAACAACCCCTATGTTAACTTCCGTAAAAAATGGAATTGCAAAAATTGAATTAACAAATAATGGTCACCTACCTTACAATGTCAAAATAACCGAACCTATTAAATTTCAGCATTTTAATCAGGAAAATTTTGAATTATATAACGCTTCTTACGAGAAACAGGATACATTTAGAGAAAAAGTAGAATCACTATTACGTATCGAACACCTTAATGATGTCGAGAAAACTCAGATTATAGATATATGTTCGCGATTTTACGACATATTATATAAAGAGAATGAACCCTTAACATTTACCAATAAAATAAAACATGAAATAAAAACTTGGGACGAAATTCCTATATATACAAAGAGTTACTGTTATCCACAAGTACACAAACTAGAAATTCAAAACCAAATACAAAATTTTTTACGACAAAATATTATCCGACCCTCGTATTCACCCTGGTCTAGTCCCGTGTGGATCGTACCAAAGAAAACAGATGCTTCTCAAAAAATTAAATGGAGAATGGTAATCGATTATAGGAAGTTGAATGAAAAAACTATAGATGATAAATACCCACTTCCTGTTATCGATGACATTTTAGACAGACTTGGAAGATCACAATATTTCACAACCTTAGATCTAGCGAGTGGCTTCCATCAGCTGGAAATGTCTCCGAAAGATATAGAAAAAACTGCATTCACAACTGAGCAGGGGCATTATGAATACTGTCGTATGCCATTTGGTTTGAAAAATGCTCCCTCCAGTTTTCAAAGAGTCATGGGCGATATTTTGCGAGGTTTACAAAATAAAATTTGTCTAGTCTACATGGATGGAATAATAATTTTTTCCCCCTCCCTACAAGAACATATACTAGATATTAAAAAAGTGTTTAACCGATTACGTGAATCCCGTCTCAAAATACAATTAGATAAATCCGAATTTTTAAGAAAAGAAGTACATTTTTTTAGGCATGTTGTTACACCATTTGGAATTAAACCAAATCCAGATAAAATAAAAGCAATTGTAGACTTTCCGGTTCCAAAAACTCAAAAAGAATTGAGAGGCTTTTTAGGACTAATAGGGTACTACAGAAAATTTATTAAAGATCTAGCCAAAATAATGAGACCAATGACTGACTGTCTTAAGAAAAATGCAAAAATTATCCAGTGACGAATTTCTTAACGCTTTCGAGACTTGTAAAAATTTACTGACTAATGAACCCAGTGGCGTAGATACGGGGGGGGGGGGGGTCTGGACCCCCCAGAGCATTATTATATTATATACTTAATTTATATTTTTATTTTTTATCAACAATAAATAATCTACTGTTGATAAAAATTTGTCTAATGTCTATCCTTATTGCTAACAAGCAAGTTGTTGCACAGATATGGCAAAGGCAGTGTGAATAAAAAATGTTTGTTCACTCACTTGGCCGGTCGGAAGGTTCCTCTTTATATTTAAACATATGTTAGTTAGTATTTACCGTTTAACTATAGATTTTTAGAATTTTATGACACAGCAATACAATAGTTAAGCAACACATGTTTAAAAAAAGAGCAGTCTCCGAAAATATCGTAAGTTAGGTATAAAAAAGTGTAACGCACTTCTCGCGTCACACCGCAGTCGCCGGCAGCGTCAGGGTAGTAGGGGGGGGTAGGCGTACTCCAACCGTATTTAATCTGAAATTCGACTACTTACCTCGGTTGTATTGTGATGGTCAAAAGGGTGAAGGGGGGGTCCCCTCACAATGAAGTTAAATTAAATGGGCACCAGAACCGGGGTTTAATACAACCCAATCGGATCGCCGGCTCCCGATCCTAGAGGTAAGCAAAACAACAACAAAAAAAAATAAATAAAAGACAAAATACTGGATACCTCGATGTAATATACGAAAGACATCTACATATATAATTTATATACAACCTGGACAAGAGTCCTTACACTACGAACCTCAATTAGACCGTAAGGGTCGCTTACTATTGACATTTGAACAAACAAAAAAAAATAAAAAAAGATGTCGCACACTGACCAACAACTTAATTTTAAATTAAATACATCAAATCCCAGTATAACTTATTACAATACCAGAAGGTACAACAATTAGCGTCAAGTTATATATAACCGGCTACCGTAGCTACGGGGTAAACAAAAAAAGGAAACATTTTAAATTAGTGTTACTTAAAGACCGTATTTGTTTCGGAAGCCGGACCTGTTCTTATCGAAACGAAAAGGGAGTCACGCCGTTGAAAGCGTACTTACAATACCTCCATGAATGAAAGGAAGACGGAGCGTAAAATACAAAGAAGTTTATACAAAGAACAGATTCGGTTCGAGAAACCTTTACGACACAACTTTATCTTGAAACTTAGCACTAAATTACAAAAATCATCATAATATCATCAACGCATAGTAATTGAACCATAACTCTGTACGACTATCAATTAGCATAAACAATTAGTTAGTTACATTTTGGTAACATTGTTTTGAGTAGATATACTTTGCATTCTACGCGCTAAAAAAGCAGTAGAAAAGTTGCTCGCTTATAGTAAAAACCGCTTATAGAAAACCTGCAGACAGTTAAAAGTAGAAAAAAACCGCTTATAGTGAAAAATAGTGAAATCGCATACAGTTCTAAAACAGACGAATGAGATATAGAACGGATTAAATAGTTAAAAGTGATATCTCATAGTTTGATATTGTACGAAACACGATTATTTATTTTCCTTTCCATCCCACAGCTAAAATATAAGTGTTGACCATCAGCATCAAACAAAGGTAAGACAATAATTGTATCGTTATTATTATTTTCTTTGGTTGTCATGCAAAACATTAATACAGTCCACTAATTCGAGCAATTTTTCGTGGTTAAAAACCAGCATACTAACACCCAGTATACGACGGACTCTTGGGTTTAGATACATTAACAAAATTAAAAATTACAATTGATTTACCGAATCACTGTATAGTTTCACCCACTTGTAAAATCCAACTACATTATTTGAAAACAGGACAAGCAATACTTTTTGAAACTGTAGTCCCAGCACACTCAGCTCAAATTTGCGAAATACCAATCAATAGCTTTGACTCCGAAATTTTTATAGACAGACAAAGTATAGGCAACATAATAACAACCCCTATGTTAACTTCCGTAAAAAATGGAATTGCAAAAATTGAATTAACAAATAATGGTCACCTACCTTACAATGTCAAAATAACCGAACCTATTAAATTTCAGCATTTTAATCAGGAAAATTTTGAATTATATAACGCTTCTTACGAGAAACAGGATACATTTAGAGAAAAAGTAGAATCACTATTACGTATCGAACACCTTAATGATGTCGAGAAAACTCAGATTATAGATATATGTTCGCGATTTTACGACATATTATATAAAGAGAATGAACCCTTAACATTTACCAATAAAATAAAACATGAAATAAAAACTTGGGACGAAATTCCTATATATACAAAGAGTTACTGTTATCCACAAGTACACAAACTAGAAATTCAAAACCAAATACAAAATTTTTTACGACAAAATATTATCCGACCCTCGTATTCACCCTGGTCTAGTCCCGTGTGGATCGTACCAAAGAAAACAGATGCTTCTCAAAAAATTAAATGGAGAATGGTAATCGATTATAGGAAGTTGAATGAAAAAACTATAGATGATAAATACCCACTTCCTGTTATCGATGACATTTTAGACAGACTTGGAAGATCACAATATTTCACAACCTTAGATCTAGCGAGTGGCTTCCATCAGCTGGAAATGTCTCCGAAAGATATAGAAAAAACTGCATTCACAACTGAGCAGGGGCATTATGAATACTGTCGTATGCCATTTGGTTTGAAAAATGCTCCCTCCAGTTTTCAAAGAGTCATGGGCGATATTTTGCGAGGTTTACAAAATAAAATTTGTCTAGTCTACATGGATGGAATAATAATTTTTTCCCCCTCCCTACAAGAACATATACTAGATATTAAAAAAGTGTTTAACCGATTACGTGAATCCCGTCTCAAAATACAATTAGATAAATCCGAATTTTTAAGAAAAGAAGTACATTTTTTTAGGCATGTTGTTACACCATTTGGAATTAAACCAAATCCAGATAAAATAAAAGCAATTGTAGACTTTCCGGTTCCAAAAACTCAAAAAGAATTGAGAGGCTTTTTAGGACTAATAGGGTACTACAGAAAATTTATTAAAGATCTAGCCAAAATAATGAGACCAATGACTGACTGTCTTAAGAAAAATGCAAAAATTATCCAGTGACGAATTTCTTAACGCTTTCGAGACTTGTAAAAATTTACTGACTAATGAACCCAGTGGCGTAGATACGGGGGGGGGGGGGTCTGGACCCCCCAGAGCATTATTATATTATATACTTAATTTATATTTTTATTTTTTATCAACAATAAATAATCTACTGTTGATAAAAATTTGTCTAATGTCTATCCTTATTGCTAACAAGCAAGTTGTTGCACAGATATGGCAAAGGCAGTGTGAATAAAAAATGTTTGTTCACTCACTTGGCCGGTCGGAAGGTTCCTCTTTATATTTAAACATATGTTAGTTAGTATTTACCGTTTAACTATAGATTTTTAGAATTTTATGACACAGCAATACAATAGTTAAGCAACACATGTTTAAAAAAAGAGCAGTCTCCGAAAATATCGTAAGTTAGGTATAAAAAAGTGTAACGCACTTCTCGCGTCACACCGCAGTCGCCGGCAGCGTCAGGGTAGTAGGGGGGGGTAGGCGTACTCCAACCGTATTTAATCTGAAATTCGACTACTTACCTCGGTTGTATTGTGATGGTCAAAAGGGTGAAGGGGGGGTCCCCTCACAATGAAGTTAAATTAAATGGGCACCAGAACCGGGGTTTAATACAACCCAATCGGATCGCCGGCTCCCGATCCTAGAGGTAAGCAAAACAACAACAAAAAAAAATAAATAAAAGACAAAATACTGGATACCTCGATGTAATATACGAAAGACATCTACATATATAATTTATATACAACCTGGACAAGAGTCCTTACACTACGAACCTCAATTAGACCGTAAGGGTCGCTTACTATTGACATTTGAACAAACAAAAAAAAATAAAAAAAGATGTCGCACACTGACCAACAACTTAATTTTAAATTAAATACATCAAATCCCAGTATAACTTATTACAATACCAGAAGGTACAACAATTAGCGTCAAGTTATATATAACCGGCTACCGTAGCTACGGGGTAAACAAAAAAAGGAAACATTTTAAATTAGTGTTACTTAAAGACCGTATTTGTTTCGGAAGCCGGACCTGTTCTTATCGAAACGAAAAGGGAGTCACGCCGTTGAAAGCGTACTTACAATACCTCCATGAATGAAAGGAAGACGGAGCGTAAAATACAAAGAAGTTTATACAAAGAACAGATTCGGTTCGAGAAACCTTTACGACACAACTTTATCTTGAAACTTAGCACTAAATTACAAAAATCATCATAATATCATCAACGCATAGTAATTGAACCATAACTCTGTACGACTATCAATTAGCATAAACAATTAGATCAGTATCTCACACAATTGTACATACTCCTGAGCCCGGACCTGTTCTTGTCGGGTACAACGAGGTAGGGAGGTGAAATACACGGAGGAGCGTGTACTTACGATACATCTACAAATAAAAGAAAGATGGTATTTGCAACCATAGGTACTACAAGAACAGACTCTGCTCGTGAATTGTTTCAAGATCAAACCTTTTACTATAATAGAAAAGTACAGATTACAAAATCATAAAAATATCTGAATCTATACTTATAACCTACGTCGAGTATATAAATAAAAAAAAGGACAGCGATCGACATATTTAGTATTTGTTTAAATGACCGTACACATATGGAACGAGATATTCCACTACAATGATCAATGCGTTATTATAAATTAACACACGATCAATATAGACGGCACGCGAATAAAATAGAACAAAGGAATAATTTGACTGAATTAGGTTCGTATCCATTGAGTGAAATTAGATGTCCGAATAATACACTAAGGAACTTTGCTTATCAGCGGTCTTGAATGCGTACTACCGCTGTTAACACCGTGTACAACACAATCACAGGTTCTAAACGTGGTTGACTCTAAAATTTTTGAGACGAAATAATGTCAATCAACAACAAATAACAACCAACGTTGTCCCGTTGATTCAACAATTGGTATTCAAAATGAAAGATAAACGCATCGACAATAAAAAAAAACCGTACGATACCTTAGCCAGATGAATCCAAAAGAAAATAACCGCACTTAACTGATGGCGTTACTCAAAGTACAGTAACCACGACCTACCTGGTCACAGGTTCGAAACTTCGGCGAAGTATGATTTCGGACAGAAATACTGCCCCCGTCCGCAAGGTGGCTGTACTAATCCACTGGTGCTGTTCCAACAATGGTGTCGTCCTCTATACGCCTTACAAGAAAATGTCCTCAGTTGTCAGACTATAATTTTTTTTTCATCCAGCATTTCCACGTGCATCAAAGACTTCAACCACTAAAGGCCGGTTCTCACGGGGCGATTTTAATTGATCAACTTTAGTTGATCAACTAAAATCGAATGAAAATGAGCGTGAGAACCTATATTTCAACTTTTGTTGATCAATTTTAGTCGGTTCCACAAAAGTTGGACTGAGTCTAACTTTATCGTTCAAGTATGAGTCATATTCAACTTCAAACTGGTTGAAACTGCTAGATTGAAGCGTGTGAACTGCGAACTATTGTATTGTCAGTCAACTTCAGTTCATTCGTCTGTCAGTACTGTCAATGTTGTCTGGTATCCCGAAGTGTTATATTATTATTTATAATAATGAAGTGGTCAGAAAAATTAACATTAAATTTCTTAGAGTTGTATCAAAAACACGATTGTTTGTGGAATCACAAATTAGACTCATACAGAAATAAAGATTGCCGAGAAAATGCATTACATATTATAAAGAGTGAAATGAGGTTAGAAGACCTGTATATAGCTTGTTAGGGTAGGGTCGCAATGTTAATAATAAAAAATCAAAATAAGTCAAATTCAAATTTCAAGAGCATTTATTGGTCCATACTATACAGCACATCTGCAACCGTTCAATCTGTATTCTAGACTCTTCGTGTAAGCGGTTCCCTTGTTCCCTGTTGCCACGCAGTGCTTATCCTCTTAGACTCTCTACGTCTCCCGTCTGCCTCATCCCAGTCCGATTGACCAATCAGGTTCAGACCTAATGCGTTTTGACAAACCACAGAGAACCCGCAGACACGCTCACAATAATTGCTACAAGGTGTCCTATTTTTCTAACACTACATTAAAAATAAAATTAAATTTGATATCTTCTCGAAATCCACCGTCTAACCCAAAAACGACGTTTTTTGCGTTGTTTCGTCATTTTCATTAAATTTTTTTTAGTTCGTCCCTTAAAGTGACTATTATTCCTAGACCTGCACGGAAAACTGCATTTGGCGCCATTTTGAAGTTGAAACAGTCAATCAATTTTCATTGAAACGTGGGAACGAAAAGTTGTTCAATTTAAGTTCAATTTTAGTTGATCAACTAAAGTTGATCAACTAAAATCGCCCCGTGAGAACCGGCCTTAATTTACATAGCTTTCCAACTAATTATTATGACACGATGTGCCTGTAGGGCAACTCCGCGGTATACACAAATTCGAAAACGTTTTCACCCGGCCCATGCTTATAATTTTTTTTTATTTACATTTTACAATTTCGTGACAAAATCCACTTGAAACACTAATTTAACCGATTTTACAATCGACTGTCATGATACAGTACGCTTGTATTATCGTTTCACGTTGTGTATCAACCTCGAAAAAAACTATTTTCGCACGACACGTGGTTATAAATTTTGACCGGCCTTTGTCGCGAACAATCAAGCTGCAAACACTAATTTATGCAACTTTCAAACTAGTTACAGTTAAACAGTCGTTCATAATCTCTATCCACGGTATACACCACATTGGCGACCTTTTATTTTTTTCCTCTAATCCCATCAAGCAAAAAAGAAACTCGCTCCGACCGTTCAACCTCAGCCCGCCATCTTCTTACCCTCTGGCTGCCTCGCCGGCCGCGCACGCGCTATCTATCCCGCTCCGGTCATGTGACCGTCCTAAAGCAGGAGTCACAGCTGTCAAAAGGATCATGACAAAAGATTTTTAATTTACGGTAAGTATTTGTTTAGTTTTATAATTTATTGTTTCAAAAAACGATATGAAGACAGAAGAAGTAACAATCGGTTTAGGTTGTCTTTTTAGGGAACTAGAAGTCAGTGTTTCTTCAGCTTATAGTTATATCGGCTCTAAATAATACAGTTGCGAAATTCGATCTTTCCATTCTTTTATAATTTAAACAATTTGTTAGATGAGTGTTGTTCAGTTCAGTTTCATAAATAAACCAACAAAATTGAATCATTTAAAAATACCAGTGTTGTGATTTATTCAGATTATATAAAAAAATGGTGAGTAAATTTAATTAGGTACTTATATGTTATTATAATTAAATTTAATTTCAAGTCAATTATGTTGTACTTTATAATATTTTGTCTTCTGAATTAACAACCAAAGTGAATCGTTATAGTCGTTGGATTTGTAATTAATTGCAGAGCTTATTAAATTCGAAAATGTCGAAACGCCGAAAAATACAGACCATCGACCAGTATTTTTCAAAATCTCAACAATCAACTTTTACGGAAACAGAAACACAGCCAGTATCTTATGACATTCAGTATCTGTTAAAGGAGCCGGACATTAAGACTGTTACCTCATCGACTAGTTTCAATTTGATGACACCTGAATTGGATAATACGACACCTCTAATTCCACCGCCACAACAAATTGCAGGCACCATTGATCAGTTTATTTTGTAATAGAGTGCTGTCTCACGCAGATAAAGTTACTGTTTTAACCAATGTTTGGAGTCCAAATGATTCATACTCGTTTCCAGTAAAATCTGGATCTATTAACGGGAAAAAACTCAAATGCCAAATGACTCTTAGTTTAGCAGGTGGAAGTGGTTGGCCTATTCAGAAATCGAAAATGGAGTCTACTGTAAATTTTGCGTAGTATTTTCGAAAGCTGACGCAGGAGTGAACTTCCAAATTTGGGCGCGTTGACGAAGAAAAAGTTTGATAACTGGAAAAATGCTATCGAGACATTTAGAAAGCACGCATGTGCTCAATATCATTTGCAAGCACTTAGTGATGCCAACCACTTTCTACAAGTCGACAAAAACAGTTTAATTTCGATTGAAAATAAACTATCTGCGGACAGAAGAGCAAAAATACTTCAAAACAGGCAGAGAATTATTCCAATAATTGACGCATTTTTTGCAATTTGTCCCAACTGCAGATGTCACAGGAAGAGGCTTGGCAGATGTAATCTTGAATAATCTGCGCAAATTCGGTATCGACACAAAATATTTGCGAGAACAAGGATATGATGGAGCAGCGGCAATGTCTGGTAAATTTAAAGGTGCCCAAGCTCACGTGAAACAAGATAATGCAACTGCATTGTACGTACATTGTGCTGCACACAGTCTCAACTTAGCAGTCTCGAAAGCTAGCGAAGTGCCGGAAATACGAAATTGTTTGGGGACAGTTGAACAAGCCCGTAATTTTTTTTCATATCCAAAGCGTAGAGAAGTATTGAATAAAGTTTTGGCAGAAGCGGAGAACACCCCTAAAGTTAAAACTCTAAAGAGAATGTGTGCTACACGGTGGATCGAGAGATTTGATTCCATAAGTAATTTCAAAGAAATTTACGTTCACGTGGTTGATGCACTATCTGAAGTATCAGAATGGAGTGGTAAAAACACTGCTAATGAATCACGATCAGTCATGAACAGCATTTTGCAAGGCCAGTTCATTATTGCGTTATTTGTAACTGCAAACATTTTTTCACTTGGGCGCCCACTGAGCAAACATCTGCAACAAGTCGACATAGACCTGAAAGCCGCCGTATCCTTGGCGGAAGATACAGTTTCCGAATTGCAGAAGTTGAGGATTTATGCGGATCACGAGTTTAAAAAGATCTTCGAACAAGCCACTGCATTAGCAAATGATGTGTCAACTTCTATTCTAATTCCTCGACTGACTGCACTTCAAAAACACAGGTCAAATCCGACCAACCTGAAAACTCCGGAAGATTTTTACAGAGTTACAGTATGTATTACATATATTGACCGCTTCATAAATGAATTAGAAAACAGATTTATTGTCCATAAAGAAGTTTTGGCAGGGTTTCAATCATTATTTCCCAAAAAGGAAAAAGACTCCATGTCTGAAAAAGAATCTCAAAAGAACTTTGAGTATTTACTTAATTTTTATTTTATTATTTTACTCATTCAAAGTTAACAATTTTTTGCAATTTTTTTCCGGTCCGTTTGGAAGTAGTTAAGTGAAACATAGAAACGTCATCAGAGAAATTGAATGTTAGGACCTAAATTCTGAAGTTTATCCCGTCTAAATGTTGTATAATTTAAAAAAATTACGATTTTTTTCACAAAGTTACATGAGTTTGAAAATTGATGATTTTTGACTTCGTAAAAGTTGATCCCCTAATTTGTTTTCCTTGGGAGAAATGCATTATTTATTACTGGAAATAAAAATTCTTATAAATTCTATAGAATTATCGCCAGGCACTTGGTAGAACATGATTGAATAAAAATTAATAAATAAATAATAATAATAAATAAATGTTTATTAATTTTTATAAAAACTCCTTAAGTTCATAATTTGAAACTTTAATGTTAGTCTATTTCTACATATTAGGTACCTATCATAATTTTTGTAAGCTAGTTCAATACGGAAATACTTATATTGAACTGACTGTCAGAATGAACGGACCCCCCCCCCCAGAGCAAAAACCTATCTACGCCACTGAATGAACCACTAACAATACCACGACTTTAAACAACCATTTAACGTTACGACAGATGCCAGTAATTTTGCCTTAGGAGCGATTCTTTCAACAAGGCCCCATTAACAAAGATAAACCGATTGCCTATATATCAAGAACCTTGAATGACCATGAAAAAAATTATAGTACAATCGAGAAAGAGCTGCTAGCAATATTATGGGCTGTCAATAAATTTAGGCCATATTTATATGGACACAAATTTAATTTGATTACAGATCATCAACCCCTTACCTACCTAGAAAAATTAAAAGAGCCCACATTCTAGATTAGCTAGTTGGAAACTAAAACTTATGGACTATAACTACCAATTAATTTACAAACCAGGAAAAATAAATTGAAATGTAGATGCTTTATCGCGAATTGAACTTCATTTAAGTGAAAACGATATTCAATCAATAAGAGTAAATTTAGACAATGAAAGACCTATAATGACAGACTGTTAACGGCGCCCAATCGGGCGATGCCAAAACAAATTTTAATATAGATTATACAGTAGAAGAATAAAATCTCTGGTACGCCACTGGACTAAACACATTCGAGATAAGATTAGAATACGAAATCCAAATGAACAAAAGGCCTTTAAAAGACGTACATATTTACTTTAGATAATACGTTGGACAACGAAAGCACACAATATTATCTATCTTAATGTTCGGGTCAACAAAGTTCTTAGAAAACCTTATCTAACCCCTTAGCGGAGTCTAGCTAACTACGCAGCCGCAACGCGATTGCAGGGCCGTTTGCTATTGGCTGAAGACATGCACTCCTACGCTTGCTAAGAGGAGGGGCGTCGGGGTTAATGGGGCATTTTTTGAAATAAAACTTAGGGAAGGGCTGTAGAAAACATTGTCGATTCATTCATTCTGATTTGGACTGCGAGTTGGGTGTGTGCGCCACAGAACATCGTTGGGAAGAAGTTTGCCATGTGAGTACATTTTTTTGGATTTCGTAGTGTAATAGTTTAGACATAGCTTGCGGCAATGTCTACTACTATTGAATAGATAGATAGGTAGATAGACCTCTTTATTTATGTATGTGGTATATAAAACAGCGTATAATGCGTCACAAATATACATATAATATTTTTTTTGTACTTCGGGTTTGATAGTTGTGTATTTTGGTTTCTTTTACTGAATTAGCTATGTTATTATTAGAATTAAAATGCAGTTTAACATTATTCCACTATAAACAGTAAGAAATTAAGTTTCTTGAATAATATAACATATTATTATATAGACACATAGAAATTGTTAGAAGTAAGTACTGTAGATATCGTTAATAAATAAACCATTGTATGTATCTGATCTCGTGTGATGAGGCTTTACTTTTGATTCGCTACCATACCTGAACAACGACAAAGATCCGCTAGGGACAGAACCCGTCCCTTTTTTTATTATCGGACGCGCGTGGTATGACTTTATTTCGATTGGTCTACCGCGCCGCGCTGGTAACAAGACCAAGAACTAGTAGATATTTTAGAAAGTAATAATAACAATTTACCTCTCCAGACTAATGAAACAGCGCATACTAGTATTGAACACCCGATATTGAAAATACCTATTTCAGAACACCCCATAACTCAGTACGTAAATCAAATTTGTATAGTCACAAGAGATATCTTCATAAAAGACTTTAAAGTAGAACAATTGTTTAAAAATAAGAGAAATAGATTTAAATTTTATATACCATGTAATCAAATAGAAATTGCAGTTAATGATTTATTTCTTAAAAACATAAAACCAAACATTCCATATGCTCTATATTTTGATAATAATGAAATTGCTCCAGTCATTATAGCACACTTACAAAATACATTCAAACACAGTTCGTATAAATTAAAACAATGTACTAGTTTACTCGTTGATGTAGAACACTTTGACGAACAAGAAAAAATAATTGAACAATATCATTTAGGTAAAACAAACCACAGAGGTGTCACAGAAACATACCAGCACATTTTAAAAACATATTATTGGCCCCAACTTAAAGAACATATAAATAGATACATTAATAATTGCGACCATTGCCAAAGATACAAATATGAAAGAAAACCAAATAATCCGCCCTTAGAAATAACACCAACCCCTAGTAAACCACTGGAATTAATTTCAATAAACATATTTCACTATCATTGACGAATTTTCAAAATATAGCCAAGCCTATGAAATAGCCAGCAATACAACTCTAATAATAATAGAAAAATTGCTACATTTCTTTTCGCATCACGGTATACCGATATGTTTAAAATCTGATCAAGGTTTAGAATTTTCGAATTCCTTGTTTTCTGAATTTTTGAAATTGTATTCAATAAAACAATACTTTACTACAGCCCTACATCACGATTCAAATGGAACTATAGAGCGTTTTCATAGCACTCTTTGTGAACATTTGCGATTGATAGAAAATAACAAAAGTCTAATAACAAGTCAGATAATGACCCTGGCCATCATAGCATATAATCATTCAATACATTCGACTACTAGTAATGTGAGCCTGTCTGTGGTGGTTTTTTGATTGCAACGTGCTTTCCATCTACAGCTCCTAGACAATTCGGAAAATTCCATTGATCATTAAATACAGGGTGACACACGGGAGACGGACGGTTTTGAACTGCGTAGTACTGAGAGCGCGGTGGTGGGAGGTGGTCGTGGTGGGGATTTTTCTGCTCAACACAAAACGCCATTTTGTTCCAGCAGGATGGGGCAACATCACACACTGCGAACACTTCAATGACAGTTCTTAGACGCATGTTTCCTGGAAAAATTATCTCACGTTTTGGCAATGTTCCTTGGCCTCCCAGGTCTCCTGACATCAGTGTGTGAATTTTTTCTGTGGGATACCTTAAGAGCTGTGTCTATAACCACAAACCACGAAATTTGGACGAGTTGAAGAATGCAATCATTCAAAAAATTGCTGTCATCCCTGCAGAGATGTTAGTCCGTGTGATGGAGGATTTTGAGAAGAGACTTGAGTTCTGTATTCGAAATGATGGACATCACCTTGACGACATTATTTTTCACAACTAACTGAAATGGCAGGTAATGAGCTTTGTTAAGTAAAATGGCAAATAATGAGCTTTGATTTTGTGTAAATAAACATGTATTAATTTTAAAATTGGCTGAGTATTATTTCATAAAAAACCGTGTCCCGTGTGTCACCCTGTACATTTGCAATAGCTTTCCATTCACCTTCTGTTGCTGACAACTGCAATTACAAATAAAATAATAATAAAATTATTACTCACAGAAAGGTAAAGAGAGGTTTATTTAAAATATGTATTTATTTTCAACGCAAGAATTGTCCTCAAAAAAAGAAGGCAAGGAAAATTGATGAGTCCGTAGAATTAACATCTCTAGCACGCAAACACCTTAAACAACCTGATACTGACTGTGACAAAATTGCTTCAGTTTGGGCAGTAGAACTTCAGAAAATGACGCCGCAGCAACAAATTTTTGCAAAAAAGGCCATTAATGATGTATTGTTTAAAGGCCAAATGGGTAGTCTGCACAGAGATTCTGTTCAAATTAATTCATTTAGTCGCAGATCTACACCATATACCAATATGCAACCAAGTCCCGTTTATTATGATACCCTACATGTACTTGCACAACCTCGACTGACTGAACACACGGAACCACTTCCAGGGTCCTCTAATTCTAATGTTTCTCAATTCTTTTCAACTTATCAATAAAATGTAAATTGCTACATATAAAATAAATGTTGTATAATTTTTGAAATAATCGTTGTATTTTACATGCCTTTATGTAACCCTTCAGGCAGTTTATTATATAGTCCAGTCACGAGAGCTTAAAAAGGTAGGTCCACCTTGCGTTTTGCGCAGCAAATGATTTTATTTTTTTGTGTCATCAAGCATGTTTAGGAGATGTGAAATCCAAGTTTGCGACCTCTAAAACAGAGCGGGGGAGTTTTGGTGGGCTAAAAACCATGATTTTTTTGCACTTTTTTCGGTTTTTTGCTTATAACATAAAAACAGCTTGTCCTATCAAAAAAATGGTCCTATTCAAAATTAAAGAGCACAAAATTTACTTCAAAATGCACTAGTCAAATATGTTTTTGTTCCGATTTTACCGACTCTACAGAACTTAGAAAAACAAAACAAAAAAATAAACTCTTTTTTTGTTTGAAGGCGCTAATCTCAGGAACTACCAGTCTGTAAAAGAAGCAAAGTACTAATCAATGAGACCCTATACGAGTTTTTTAAAAATTCAATCCCAAAGAGTGAAAACGGGAGTGTAGGATTTATTGTAATAACAAAAAATCCTACATCCACGTTTTACTCCCTGTGGGATTGAATTAAAAAAATAATCAAATAGCCTATAACCTTCCTTAATAAACGGGCTATCTAACAAAAAAAAAATTTTTCAAATCGGACTTGTAGTTCCTGAGATTAACGCGTTCAAACAAAAAAAAATAAACTCTTTTTTGTTTGAACGCGCTAATCTCAGGAACTACAAGTCCGATTTAAAAAAAATTGTTTTTGTTAGATAGCCCGTTTATTGAGGAAGGTTATAGGATATACGAGTTTATTTTAAATTTAACCCCGAAGGGGGTAAAACGTGGGAGTAAGATTTTTTTGTAATAACAAAAAATCTTACACCCCCGTTTTACCCCCTTTAAGATTGAATTTAAAAAAACTCGAATTGCCTAAAACCTTCCTTAATAAACGGGCTATCTATCAAAAAAAAAATTTTTTAATGGCACTTGTAGTTCCTGAGATTAGCGCGTTCAAACAAAAAAAGAATTTATTTTTTTTTGTTTGAACGCGCTAATCTCAGGAACTACCAGTCCGATTTGAAAATTTTTTTTTTTGTTAGATAGCCCGTTATAGGCTATTCGAGTTTTTCAATAGTTAAAAGCTTGAAAAAATGCTTTTTTTTCATTTTGGTAAATTTTGGCGATTTTCTAAGTTCTGTAGGGCCGGTAAAAATGAAAACATAAACATATTTGACTAGTGTATTTTGAAGTAAATTTTGTGCCCTTTAATTTTGAATAGGACCATTTTTTCGATAGGACCAGCCGTTTCCATATTATAAGCAAGAAATTGAAAAAAGTGCAAAAAAATCGTGGTTTTTAGCCCATCAAAACTCCCCCGCCCTGTTTTAGAGGTCGCAAACTTGGATTTGACATCTCTTAAACATGCTTGAGGACACAAAAAAATAAAATCATTTGCTGCACCAAACGCAAGGTGGACTTCCTCTCGTGACTGGACTAATAGCTGTGCAAGTTTCCATTACAATTATGCCTATGGATTGTGGAAATACAGCACTTGTGAATTTTAAATCTTCAAAATTATTTCCAGTAGCTAGATAACGTAGTGTCATTGATAAACGCTGACTTGGAGGGATAGCATCTCACATTGTAACCCTTTTTTAATTTCAGGCGTAACCCTTCTCAAGAGTTCATCAAATAATGTATTATCTAGTCGCAAAAAATTTTGAAAATCACTTGGTTCACTAAATCTTAGTTCACTTAACAGATTTTCATGAGTGCACTTATTTCTTTCTTTAAACCATTCCTTCGCCCACCTGCGCTTCTTATTCTCTTTCTTTTTTGAAGCTATAACTAATGCAATGGCCACACAACTTGCTGTCTTTTTATTATTCCACATGTTGACTGCACAAGTATCAGCCGTGAACTAATTTATTGAGCAATAATATTGCATTGTGTAGGCTGGCCAACTAATACTATGGCACAATATATTGTGCAACATATTGACGTAAATATTGATCGTCTAGGGGCCGCTTTACACACTTTGTGGCCTTCCAGAAATTTCTACGGTAAGTCGAAATTAAAACATTCCTTACGATTATCGAAGTTTGTTCGTATTTATTGAAGTTTTGACACATGGTTTGAATAGTACTGGCTGCCATGGCCTAATAGTTACGGCGCGCAATTTGAAATTTATAAAATCGGACAAAATTGATTACCTGTGTAATTATTTCTCAATAAGATCATTAACAATTTGAATTGTAAGTTAATATTTTACTAATTAGCTATTTGCTTTTATTTTAGTGCCGCTCAAAATGGTAAGAACTTACAAAAAAAAAAAAACTTGGAGTCAGAAACTATGATGAACAAAATATCGAAAATGCGCTGAAAAAAGTCGTTGATAACGGCTGGAGTTTGCAGAGAGCGTCCAAAGAATATAAAATTCTGTATGGTACGCTGCACAAATACCATGGACGCCGCATTAGAAAAAATGGCGGCCAGTTAGTCTTTAGCGTTGTCGACGAAAAAGCGTTCATTACAGCTGCTTGTATCTGCGGAGAATGGGGATTCCCTTTAAGTTTACTAAATGTTAGACAAATGGCAAAAACCTATTTAGATACTCAGGGGCGGAATGTAGCCAAATTTAATAATAACATGCCAGGCAAAGACTGGGCATATTCATTATTAAAATGCTATAAAAATGAAGTGACTTATAAGTTAGCGGCAAACATTAAACGATCTCGTGCAAATATTTCGAGACAAGTTATTGTTGATTATTTTGAAAATTTAAGAGACACATTAGAAGGCATTCCAGCGTGTAACATATTTAATTATGATGAGACAAATTTGCAAGATGACCCGGGACAAAAAAAAACTGTTGTTTCGTAGAGGAACTAAGTATCCAGAGCGGGTTTGCAATTTCACTAAAACCGCAACTTCAATAATGATGTATGGCTCGGGCTCTGGGGTACTTTTGCTACCGTATACTATTTATAAGGCTGAAAAGATGTGGGTACAGTGGACTGAACAAGGCCCAAAAGGACAACCACGCTGCGATGAAAGATGCTGTGCTTCTGGTTCGCGTTACAACAAGACGCATCATGGGTGGATGGACGCCCAAACCTTTTCCGATTGGTTTACCTCTACCTTCTTACCACATGCAAAGAGACTTAACGGCCGTAAAGTTTTGTTAGGAGATAATATCTTCCCATTTTACAAATGAGGTTTTGCAGCTATGTGAGCAAAATAACATATAATTTGTTTGCCTACCAAAAAATTCTACTCACCTTACTCAACCATTAGACGTCGGAATTTTTAGACCGTTTAAACTAGCTTCGAGAACAATACTTACCAAGTAGAAGACAACGCATAAACTCGCAGCATCGATTGACAAAAAGGATTTTCCTCATTTACTTGCCGCAAGTTTAATCGAAATGGATAAGAAGAGTGAGGCGGGCGCTATTAAAAAAGACTTGATTGAATCATTTAAAGCAACTGGACTTTCACCACTAGACCCTGAGCGTGTCTTAAAAAAAATACCATATGAAAATAATGATCCCGAAAATGCCGTGAATAATGTTTTAGTTGGTTATTTACAGGAACAAAGATTTTCGACTGCTCCATCCAGAAAAAAACATACAGAGACAAAAACTTGTTGTGGAACCTGGAAAGAGTGTAGCGGCATATCACGAAAGCTCATCAGGCAGTGAACCCGAAATGAATGAGCCGATTACTAATGACAACTCCGATGATGAGCCCATGGAAGATATTATTCAAGAGGTTGAATTGGAAACTGAATACCTTGCACCAAACGAAACGGAGATAGAAAAGGGAAAATTTGTATTAGTGAAAATATTAGGAGGAGCGCGTAAAAAACTACATATCGCTACGATAAGCGACTAGGCTGTGCAGTCAGGGTCCATTCTGATTGGTCGAATACCCTATCTTGATGTAGTTTGACACACACAGACACACCTAAACGAACGTAACAACTAACTAAAGAATTCTGTATCTGTATGCTATTATGAATAGTTGATATCGATTAAAAAATGAGTTTTGTATGTGAACAATGTTCAAATACATATTCTTCAAAACAGGCATTAATGTTCCACAAAATTAGAATGAAAACTTCAGATAAGGCTTGTAATCTAATTCTTTCTCTAAAAGTTGATCAATTTTCTGACATTTCAATTTTGAAATGTCAAAAAATTGATCGACTTGTATAGAAAGAATTAGATTACGTACAAGCCTTACCTGAAGTTTTCATTCTAATTTTGTTAACATTAATGCCTGTCTTGAAGAATATGTATTTGAACATTCTCCACATACAAAACCTATTTTTTAATAGCTATCAACAGAGTTCACTAGTTAGTTGTTACGTTCATTTAGGTGCGTCTGTGTGTGTCAAACGACATCAAGATAGGGTATTCGACCAATCACAATGGACCCTGACTGCACAGCCTAGTCGCTTGTATCGCTACGTTGCTATAGTTCAGGGGATGGCAGATGATGATGAAATAGAATTGATGGGCATGAAGTGCTTGAACAATACAAGAAAAACTTTTAGAATGGAAGAAAATGACGAATTTTTTGCCGAACTTATGGACATCATAGCTGTCCTACCAAACCCTGAATTAAAAGAATCTAATGGAACAATTACTTATTATTTTAACAAGACCATCGGCGTGAATGAAATTTAAAGTTCCTGTTTTTTTTTGTTTTTTTTAATTTTTCGCTTAATTTTGTTTTATTCCCCTGGTAACTACGAGTATTACTCGGAATAAATAGCGATAATTCAATTCACCAAACGTAGTTAAGAAATGTTATAATTACCACAAAACACCAAACCATAACAAACACTCTCAACGTACGTTTCGCCAACCAAGTTGGCATCATCAGGAGATGATTAAAGTTTTAATCATCTCCTGATGATGCCAACTTGGTTGGCGAAACGTACGTCGAATTTTTGATTTTGCTTTTCTTTTTATTTACATTTATTGTTTTAGACGCTAATGACCTCAGTTGTCGGGCGTCTATAATTTACAATTCATTCATTCAACGTACGTCGAGAGTGTTTGTTATGGTTTGGTGTTTTGTGGTAATTATAACATTACGTATCTTTACACCAAAGGTTCCACCATTTTTTATTGTTAAACGTAGTTAAGTTTACTGCAGGTATAAATCGTAAGAATAACTATTCTGTCCAATTTCAAGGGTATAAATATAAATATTTATTCGCCTAGTAAAATAGGATGGGCACGAAATGCACAAATTACTTTATGACCTGCCGACCTTTTCAGGTAAATATTAATTACATATCTTTCAGGTAAAGGTTTTTGTAGTAAATTAAAATAAATTTACATTTTCGATCGATGCTCGGTCGGATCTTTGGTAAACGTGCTGTAGTATGTAAGTATGGCACAATAATTAATGTATATAGATTTTGCACACTAAGGAAAATTATTGAGTTCATTGCTACTGCAAACTCAGCGAGGGCAACGAACAAAGGTACTTAGAACCGTGATAGCTAAAGAACGCAAAGCTAATCAAATAGACTAATATAAATAACAATGAACTTGGTCATAGAGGGACAGAAGGATGGATGGGGAGAAGAACGTTACTCTGTCCGACGAAGTACTAAATTATACTTAATAAATTGTATATAAGTTCAAATAAATAAAATAATGAATAAATCGATGAAGTTATTTATTTTCTAAATTATATGTTAAAGAACCTATATATTATATAAAAAACCAAAACTATTAGATGGCGACCCTGCCAGTGGCAAGTTTATTATAGTGTATAGTGTAGTGACCATAAAAATAAAAAGAAATAAATATGGGTAGTTCCGGGTCCAAGGAGGAAGTCATCATTGCTCAAACGGCATCAGCTGGACCGGTTAGTACAGAACAAAACGGTATGTCACGCACAGATTATTTGCTAATAGCAGTAGTAGGATTGCTGATCGTACTATTGTTCGGTGTAATATACAAAAACTGTCAGAAGAGAATAAGGTCAACAATCCGGAAGGAAATCCAAAGGAACGAGTTGCAGAAGATACAGACGCAGCCCTAATCGAGTACACAACGCAATTCTGCAGTGTCAACTAGAAGGTCAACACACCGGCAGCAATATGCACACAATACGTCTAGCGGACATATCCAGTCAGCATATTATATTATTGTAATATAAAGGAAAAATTAAATGTAAGTAAGCTATAAATTAAGTAATGACTTGTGCAAATATAAGAGATATTTATAAAGAATTATTGGATATAAGAACGTATTTAATAAAAATAGGCCCTGAAAGGCGAAAAGGGGCAATTTTAGATAAAAAATTAGAAGAAGCTAAGGTTGTAATAACTCCGTTAGAGGATATAATTACAAAATTAAACGTAGAAATAGATCAATCAGAAATAGATGAACAAGAAATAATCATAGTTAGGGACATTTACTTAAAAATAAAAGAAATATATAGAGAAATTAAAAGTTTTAAAGTCAACCCTGAACCCATAAATAGAATTGGTCTTGAAATGGCATCGTTTGATTTAAAAATAGCAGTCAGTCTGCTTCCTGTCATGAACGGCAGTGAAGATAAGACAAAACAATTAATAGACGCTATTGAATTATATGATTCAATGTTGAGTGACGATAGTAAGCCTTTTTTGATTAATTTTGTGTTAAAGACTAGGTTAACAACAAATGCGAAGTTACGACTTAAATCCACATATAACACAACATAATCTTTAATTCATGACATAAGACAACACTTACTAACACAAAAGTCGGACGTTGCTCTTCAGTCAAAATTAAACAATACGCGGCAAGGAGAAAGAACAATAGAACAATTTGGAAAAGAACTAGAAGAACTTTTCGTAGATTTAACTATTTCGCAGGCACAGAATGACAACAATGCTTACGAAATATTAAGACCGATTAACGAGAAAAATGCTATAAAACGTTTTTCGGATGGGCTAAGAAATCAAAAACTTAGTACCATTATAGCAGCGCGTAATTATACATATTTAAAAGATGCAATAAGAGCAGCGTTAGATGAGGAAATAACACACAAAAACACTACACAAGTCATGACAATGACATAAAACAAGACACAATATTATAACGCAAACAGATATAATAATCATAATAATTTTAACAAACAAAACTCACGAAATTACCAAAACACATTTAATAATTCTCAACACAACAGAACAAATCGACAACAATACAATAACAGTAACCGTCACAATTACAATATTGGTCCTAATAGTAATAGGAGTTACTCTAATAACAATAACTATGGGAGAAATAATAATTTTAGAGGTTCAAATAGGCATAATAGAGTATATCACATGACCCCTGAGGGAAATAGTTCCAGTGACGCTGACACACAGGAAACAGCCTCAGATACAAATGGTTCTAATGAACAAACATATTTTTTTCGAAAAAACTGAAATATTATTCTCATGTATGAGTGTGAGTAATGTAACATTTTGCGTGAATGATAAGAATGTTAATTTTTTGTTAGATACTGGTGCATCATTATGTGCAATTAAAGCTGAAATCTTAGATTCCAATATTCCGATACATGAAGAAAGTTTGAAAGTAAAAGGAATTGGTGGAAATTTATATTCGATGGGATATGTTTATTTAAAGTTAAATATTAATAATTCATGTTTTGATCAAAAATTTCATGTATTCGAACAATTACCGTGTGAAACGGATGGATTCATTGGGCAAAATTTTTTCAGAAAATATAGAGGTATATTAAATTTTGAACAAAATACCTTAGAATCAAAATATTTGACAAAATGTCCAAGGTGTATGGAATAAAGTAAATTTGTACCTGAAGTTACTAATCGAATGAATTTGCTTGGTAAATTGAAAGTTAATTTTATTCCAAGAAATAAATTTATTCTAAGATTAGTAACTTCTATCTTTAACAGTGTTTGGTTAATAAGGGCCTAAAAAAACAAACAAAGGGTAATAATAAAAATTGTCTTCATTGACACATGTGTTTTATTATTTTCCGTATTAACTACAGGGTAAGACAAAAATGGAAGCCTTAAAACGACATTACAAACACCTAAAATAATTATAGCCAAGTATATTAATAAAATATTTCATCTATATAAGTCTGATGTTGCCATCGTCGAAATACTCAAAAGAAGATGTGTCTCAACAGAAATAGGATGTCTCCCGTAATGAACAGGTTGTTTGTGCAAATTAGCGCCAAGTAAATTAATAAGAAATTCGAAAGTATCTCTTCTCATTCGGTATTTACGTTACATACAAAAAATGAAATTAAGTAATGTTAATAACAACAAAGACGGGGATAGACGAAAACCATGCTTCAATTTTGTTAAACGTTTAATGTTTTTAGTGTATTTTTATCTGTGAGAAAGCCTCAGGCTGAAAATCTCTTAAATACAAAATATTGATTTCAAAAATATTTAGTTTCTATAAAAAATAAAACACACAAAACTGGCTATAGCTGTCCAACTTTATTTTTAATACTACGTTTCGGTCTGTAATAAGAGACCCTTTTCAAGCACTACTGATCTATACACTATATAGATCAGTAGTGCTTGAAAAGGGCCTCTTATAACAGACCGAAACGTAGTATTAAAAATAAAGTTGGACAGCTATAGCCAGTTTTGTGTGTTTTATTTATTAAAGTAATCTTTTTTGCTGTCGGTAGAAGCTAATAAGTGATATTTAGTTTTTATTTTTATGACCTGTGTTATTCATCTATTAGCGGGGTTTTTCCAATAACGATGTCCCGGTGGCTTGTCCCCATAAAATTGCTAATTACGGTAGGGGAAGGTGGGCATGAAAGGGACATGCTATGAAAGGGACACGTCGTTTTTTGTGGTTATTTGTTGAACCTAAGTCTTGCTCACTTGTCAACAGATGGCACACAAGACTAACGTCAGATAGATCCTAATTTTTCGGTATTTATATCGATGCTTTTGTGTTAAATCAACAATATCGAAAATTGATGAAAAAATCATATATTCGCGGTCGAGCATTATTTACAGGATACGGTAAGTAAATCACAAATATTTTTTACTAAAATTTATGCGTTGAATAACGCAATCATTGTGGGTATTTTATATATGAAATCGTGCAGATATTTGAGGTTATCTTTTGGAATCATGCAATATTTCTCAGATGTGTACGTGTGTACTGAAAGGGACGTGTCCCTTTCAGTACTCTTTCATTAAAAATTTATTTTTTTAATTAAAAATTTAGATATTTATTTCTTTGTATTCATTTACAATGAAACTTTCAGAGTCATTATGGATAATAATGAAAAAAAGGAAAAAAGGACCAGGAAATCGAATGAAGAATTTAACAGTGCTGTGGCTGAAGTACTGGAAAAAGGTGCCTCGATTAGATCTGTAGCGGCTGCATACCATATAGGAAAATCCTATTTGGCGAGATTAGTTCAAACTGCAAAATCTTTACCACCAGAAGCAGCTTTCGATCATAGACCCAATATGACAGTGATACCAATGATTTTGAAGAAGCTGAGGAAAATGTAGTTGAAGAGGAAGTAAATGGGTGTTACGAAGAAGGAAACTATATTTTAGTGAAATTCGAAACAAAGAAAAAAAGAAAGTATGCAGTTGGGAAAATTGTAAAAGTTCTTTCGGGTAACGAATATACTGTACATTTTTTGAAAGTTTTCATTTCACTTTTCCAGAGGTTAATGACATGTGTGATATCGACAAAAATGACATTGAAATGAAACTCCCAGAACCGCATTTGAATGATGAGACTGAAAGAGTTAAAAGTTTTTATTCTTTTGAAATTAATTTCACTGGAATTTCTTTTTGTTAATCATTTAGCTTGCGAAAATTACAATGTCCCTTTCATTGCCACTAATGTCCCTTTCAATCCTTTTGAAGTAATGAAAGGGACAATTGACAACAATGAAAAAAGTTACCAAAAAAACAATTAGTATTAGTCAAATTATATAACTCAAATTATAACGAGAAATCTATATACGGTTTTTAATATAAACATAAGAAATACAATCAATATGATTAGACACCTATACCGTAACTAAATTCACTATATTAGTGAACTTAACATAAGAATATCAGACGAATTATCGCTATGATATTTATATAGAAGGCTAAATAGGAAAAATGTAAATGCACCGCCGGGAATCGAACCCAGAACTCCCAATTTCGCGTCGGGTAAGTTTCCAGTTACTACACAGTGCCCAATAGCGTACATTTAATTCTTCCTATATATTCAACGATGACCACAGATCCATTAACTGCGAGAGCTATTATTTTATAACAACATTACGAATGAATGCTGGCTTTTTCATGGCCCGGACGCGCCTTATAAATCAAATTATAACGAGAAATCTATATACGGTTTTTATATATATAGATTTCTCGTTATAATTTGATTTATAAGGCGCGTCCGGGCCATGAGAAAGCCAGCATTCATTCGTAATGTTGTTATAAAATAATAGCTTTCGCAGTTAATGGATCTGTGGTCATCGTTGCATATATAGGAAGAATTAAATGTACGCTGTTGGGCACTGTGTAGTAACTGGAAACTTACCCGACGCGAAATTGGGAGTTCTGGGTTCGATTCCCGGCGGTGCATTTACATTTTTCCTATTTAGCCTTCTATATAAATATCATGGCGATAATTCGTCTGATATTCTTATGTTAAGTTCACTAATATAGTGAACTTAGTTACGGTATAGGTGTCTAATCATATTGATTGTATTTCTTATGTTTAAATTAGTATTAGGTTTGAAGACTTGTTCTTACGGCTATTATTAGAATAAACTTTTATTTCAATGTTCGATTTATATTCATGAATATATATTTATTTTTTCAAATTCTTTTTTGTATTTTTTGAAAAATGTCCCTTTTACGCCCACTCTCCCCTACAGTCTGTATTTCATGAAAGTTTCAAAAATTATTAATGACGGTAGCGATGTGATCGGTAAAAGGTAATTCATGGTCAGAGATTCAGGGGGAGGGGTTCTGATTGGTTGACTAGCATTGGAGTGTACCTGATTACCTGATAACAGGTCAACGAAAGGTAAAGACGGGGAGAGCGAATTCATTCTGTTTTGTGAACTTGAGGAAGAAGGAAGCCTCACCCCAGAACTGTGAACTTGTAGCCGAATACATTGTTATCCGTTGAACCGTTTCTTTGGAAAGTTAATTCGCGAGTTGTACGATGAAGTGTGTGTATTAGTTAGTGTAATTATCAGAATACAATTTACCCCAATCTAATTACTAGTACGCCACGTGGGTGTACCTGTCGTAACTGGTCCGTTGATTTGTATTTCTGAAAATTAATAAAAATAAAAAAACGATTTATTTTTATAAACTTCGACACCCTGTATCTTACTTAGGAAACGAGTGAGAGGGAATCAGAACGACGAAGAGAATATTTTGTCAAAATATTCAGTGTTAAAACTGAATCATCCTGTATAACAAGCCGTGTATTAGATTTAATTGCTCGGGCAAAGGTTAAAAGCTTATTTTTAAAATATTCTTTGAATATCCTAATTACTTATACTGAATGTATTTTACTGAGTGATAATGACATTACAAGAATTAAAGAAGAGAAGATCACCAATAAAGAAAAACTGAAGTTATCTATCCAAGTGTATATTATTTTAGTTGTAGAAATTGATTGAGAAAATATCGAATCATCATACGTTTGTATAAATTATGCCATGTACAAAACTTCGTCAGTTCTGAAAGCTGTTGATATTTGCTTCTAATCCTTCTTTGCTTTAGAGCTGTCTTATCCAATTGACAGAGAGCATATTTGGATCATCAGAAATCTTGTAACAGATTATCTGGCAGAAATGAGAAACTTCCTGAAGTTTTTATTCGGATTGATCATGCGCGCATTATGAAAATTGTGAGCCGTTGGGAATCTTTAAAGAAGAAGCCTACGCTCTTAGAAGAATTTTATATGAGAAACGTTTTATTGTTAATAAGATGCAGATAACTTAGAAGTGATGAAATATACACAGCCATATTCTCATAGTAGATATCAATTACTTCGGATATAATAAATTCTTTATCCATTACTGGACTCCTGAACAAATGCATATTATGTTCAATGATTATTGTAAGGAAAATTTTTCTTCTATATTGGCACTAGACGCGACAGGTACACTTCTGAAAAGAATTGCAAGACCATAGAATAATGTATCTGGCCACAATTTTTGTTATATTCGGGCTTCATTCATTTAAATAGCAAATCGCGACAAATACCTGTCATTCAGATGCTGTCAGAGTCTCTATATAAACCATATTTCTTTTTGGTTAAAATGCTGGATAAAAGTCGGTGCCCGAACTCCAAATATAATTACGTGTGATTATTCATACGCTTTACTTGAAGCAATTTTCTTTTGCTTCTTTGGTGTAGAATTACGAACGTATCTTCAGAAATCTTGTAACAGGTTATCTGGCAGAAATGAGAAACTTCCTAAAGTTTTTATTCGGATTGATCATGCGCACATTATAAAAATTGTGAGCCGTTGGGAATTTTAAAAGAAAAAGCCTACGATCTTAGAAGAATTTTTATATGAGATACGTTTTGTTATTAATAAGATGCAGATAACTTAGAAGTGATGAAATATACACAGCAATATTCTCATAGTAGGTATCAATGACTTCGGATATAACAAATTCTTTATCTATTACTGGACAAAGGCATATTATGTTCAATGATTATTGTAAGGAAAATTTTTCTTCTATATCGGCACTAGACGCGACAGGTACACTTCTGAAAAGAATTGCAAGACCATAAGAATAATGTATCTGGCCACATTTTTTGTTATATTCGGGCTTCATTCATTCAGATGCCGTCAGAGAGTCACGATATAAACCATATTTCTTTTTGGTTAAAATGTTGGATAAAAGTCGGTGCCCGAACTCCAAATATAATTACGTGTGATTATTCATACGCTTTACTTGAAGCAATTTTCTTTTGCTTCTTTGGTGTAGAATTACGAACGTATCTTCAGAAATCTTGTAACAGGTTATCTGACAGAAATGAGAAACTTCCTAAAGTTTTTATTCGGATTGATCATGCGCACATTATGAAAATTGTGAGCCGTTGGGAATCTTTAAAGAAAAAGCCTACGCTCTTAGAAAAATTTTATATGAGGTAAGTTTTATTGTTAAAAAGATGCATATTGTATTTCCATGAAGCATATTAATCATGTGTCAAAGTCAATTTTCTGGTGAATATAACAATACCAAATTGCTGTCGGAAGTAGTCAAACGCAGATTAAAAACTAAAAAACCATAAAGGGACAGTTGATTTCTTTGAAAATAAAACATACTACTGAGAAAATTTCAACGAGCCATGGAACATTCAAGAATGGATAAGTACGTCGATAAAAACAGCCAAACTCTCAGAGGTCGACAGTCAAGATGAGAATACCATTATCTTCCTGAATTAGCTCATCATTTTTCACGACTGCTAAATACGTTTCCATTATGGAGCAACCTAAAGACTCCGTTTTACAAATATGACGATTCAACTTGTTTAACGTGGAAAGTTATTTCAATGTAATAAAAAAACGGATATTTAACAATAATGTTACTTTGCCGATAAATGTTGATAAATTTGTAACTGTACATCTAAATGAAATAAAATCTGGTATGATTTCGGCACAAGCTGAAGATAATACGTCTCATGAAAATGTCAGTTAAACTGTTTACAATGAAACTGCATACGACGAAAAAAAACATTGCAGCCGTACACGATAACGTGGAATCACAAATGGAAGCGTTGCCTACAGATTTTCCGGCCGAAATAATATATACATCTTCTGTAGACAGTGAAATTTCCTTCAAAAACTGGCATGGTTTGGTCGAAGGAACATCGTATGCATTAAAACGCTGCAGGAAAACCAGAAAAACGTTAAAAAAAGTCGTGAAAAAATTTCAAACTTGCATACCTCTGAAATAAACTCGTCGTCTAGAAATGTTTGTGAAAGCGAAATATTTTTACCGTGAAGAAAGGATCCGCTTTTTTGAGCGTGCACCACTACTTTTATGGTCGAATAAAAGAGAGTCCGCTTAAGCGGGCTTTTTTTAATTTCTTAGTGTTTGTAAATCATATTATTTCATTTATTTTCTTTATCATTATAATATACCTACTACATGGCACGCTTGCATCGTTATTTAAGATAAATAATCAGTGTTTACATCATCTCTATCTTAAGTAGCGTGTGCAATCGTATGCATTTTTTAAAGATTTTTAGGGTGAACCAGGGTTCAATGTACTGAATGCATAGCGACGGTTATTGAACTGTGGAGTATATTTTTTATCATATAAACAATATCTTAGGTTATAAATATAGGTCATAAGAGAAAAACTTACATACTTTAATATTAGCCGTGCTATTGACAAGTTCAATATGCATATCATTTAGTATTATTAAATAAAACATGCATTATTTATTAATACGACTAAAAGATCATTTCATCATTAACATTGGTCCTTCGATCCGGATTTAAACGTATACACACGGAAATCATGAATTATAATTAAACGCATTTACTCAAACAACAAACGCGTAAATCAAATTCGTAAAATAAAGTGAACATCGTATTTATACGTGAACAACAAACACGTATAAAAAATCAAGATTCAGCAAAGCGATCAGTAAACACGCAAAACAATCATATTTTGTGTGAGTAACAATTTCATTTCTATCATTTATTGTGTATTTGACCAGCATCAATTTGTGTCAAACATATTTTTATAAACAACAATCTTGGGTGAAGAATTAAAAAAAATACGCATTCAACGACAATACGACAATAGATTTTATGCCAGCATTATGTAAACGGTTTAAATTTAACAGAAATTACGGAATCACAAATTGCAATGTTAGAAATTAGGCGTAACAAATTAGAACCATTGTTGGATTCTTTTAACGAAGTTCAAACAGCAATTGAATTAATAATTGATGAATCAGATTTAAATGAACAAATTGAACAATCTAATTTTGAAGCAACTTATTTTGATTTAATGGGAAATATTGCTTTGATAATTTCGAATAATATTCAAATCAACAAACGGCACGCAATGATGAAGACGATAATACTTCTTTGCGTTCAATATTTCAATTCAGGAACAAAATATACGTTTGCCAACTATAAATTTGCCAACATTTAATGACTCTTATGAGCACTGGTTAGAGTTTAGAGAAGCCTTTCATTCAAATAATCATATATCGGAAATTCAAAAGTTTTAATACTTGCGATCATCTCTTCAAGATAAAGTCGCAAAAATTGTTGAAAATTTAGAAATATCTGCTAGTAATTATAGAATAATATGGGATTTACTTAAATCACGTTATGAAAACAAAAAACTTATTATTCACAATCACGTTAAAGCCATTCTTGACCTTCTGTCTTCTTCCTAAGAATCTTTTGATACACTTAGGCAGATTTCTAATAATCTGACAAAAAATTTGCGTTCTCTTAAAACAATGAATCAACCCGTGGATCAGTGGGATACATTATTAATTTACATTTTAGTCAACAAACTTGACGCAGTCACAAGGCGTTCTTGGGAATCATATGAAACTAAGAGAGATTTACCAACTATAGAGGAATTTCAGAAGTTTTTACTGGATAAATGTAAGTATTAGGATTCGCCGGTTCCCCAGATCCAGATCCCATGACGTCACAAGCTTGCTATCGATTGCGAGGGTATTACAGCAGTTGACTGCGAGGCTATTACACTTAAACAAAGGAATGTGTTTTTATTTTGGAAATTAGTCAATTAATTTTATTATCTTCGCCATTAATTTAAAAACTTTCTAAATGCAATACAAACATGATTCAACACTCATTCAAAAACACTTGCCCCCAGGGGGAACATTGGAATGTCGTTGTTTATCGCAATTGCATTCCAATATTCTTTGGGAATTGGCGAACCCAGGGAAACCCGAGCACGCACCAGTCGGTTCATGAAAAATCACATTTTATATACTCGAGTGATTTCGGGTCCCCAATAGAACTTAGTCATCGCAATTCATAATAATATATTATGTAATATCATTATGGAAATTTCGACGTCCATCTTCGCGGCAGAGAACAAATTTGTTTTACATTTACCAAATTGTTATAAACAATAAATTGTCAAAGTTACTCTTTCTCATATTCGCCAGAGTGGCATTATCTCTTAAAAAATTATAATTATTACGTAATATTACATATTTAACCTAATAAGTCCTATTTTAAAAAGAAAAAAAATCGTGTTTGTACCTCCCTACATAAAAACCGGTCCAACCATGTAAACAGACGAGATGAGACGAGACGAGAAGGATAGACTGATCGACTTACAAAACACCTCTCATCCATAGTTTACAATAACTGCGTTAGAGCATTAATTCTTTTTTTCTTTTTTAATAATTTTTGGTGTTTTGCAGAAGCTAAAGATTTGACCGAGTCATTAAGAAAATCGGTTCGGATTTCTAAACCATGTAAAATTCTATTTACATTTTTAGCCCAAATGAATATATAAAAAGTAACAAATTTTGTCACGACTATATCAAACAAATCATGCACTTCACAAGTATGATGAAAATGTGTTATATGGTGTTTTAGTAGCATTTTAAAAATAGTATTTAATCTACTTTTACAGCATAATTTACTTACATAATGATGTAAAACTTCATTGCATTTAGAAAATATAAATGAATAATTTGAAGTTGGTCTAAGTAGAGATTGAACAGTGTATTCCCTTTCTCTTATATATTCGTGCATAGGCAAATCAACTGGTGATATCAGATCGTTCTTGCAGGTATCACAAGATTTAATAGATTTTAAAATTGCCCTAGCAATGTACCCTGCTACATATGAGTGTAATCTTACTTGATCTGAAGAACAATTTGAAAATATAAATTTTTCGTCTACAATGTCCGCATTTAAAATAGTCTCTTCTGCAATCTCGCTTACGTCGTCAGAAAAAATAAAATCTTTCAAGGAGTCTAGAGTCTCATCACATTGATCATCCTCACAGTTCGCCCCTGGTGAATGAGGCGAGACAAAATTATTGATGATTAATGCTTTGAATGACCCGACATATGAAGCGCATGTGGGATTTATATTGCGGACTCCATGGCTCCTTATAGACCCAAAAAAAATTTCTACAGGGTCTTGATTAATATTTCTCGGCAATAAAAACTGGAACCCTTCTTTGCTTACTTTATTCCACAGATAAATGAAGCCCCGGAGTGTATGTATCCAGTTTTTTTATTGTAGGAGGTACAAATTCCCTTCCCTTACTTGTTACAAATTTAATGGATTGGAGGGCTCTAATCGCCTCATACCACCATTTTAAATGGGTAGAATTACTGGTCACAGCACATCTCAATTCTTTTCCATGTTCTGGTAGTACTGTCGAACCATTTACACTATCGAATAATTTGTCACCGAATAAAAGGAAGTCCGCAGTATCCGAAGCAGACTCCGGAAGACATCCAGGAGCTGAAATAAATAATGTAAATTAGTACGCGCATTTTCGAAAGCGAGAAATTATAGATACTTACAAAATTTTTGGAGGCCTCTTATGGTTGCAGATACCCATTGTGAAAAAACCTGAGCCGCAATGTTCACCTTCATTTTTTTATTTTATTCGGGTATACATGAATATCTGTAAGCCTATTAAGCATGCGGGTGTCGTGGTCACCAACGTCCTTCTCGTATAGAGCAATGATGTCTGTCCACATGCCCACTTGCTCTTTTCCTTCTTTCCATGTAAATTTCACGCTGTTACTAAGGAAGTTATTTCTTAAACCTTTGATCAAGTGGGGCGGGTCAAACAATGGAATAACCTCATGTCCATTTACAGAAAAACCAAACATTTTGTTTTCTTTGTGCTCTGATGCAGCTTCTCGGTCCATTTCTTCTTGTAAAAATTTAATTGCTGTCGAATTAACAGAGAGCTGGTCACATACAGTAGCAACGACTCTTAAACCAACATTCTGTAGAGCTGTAATGATTTTCTTAATCGTTGCTACTAGTTCGCCGGATTTCATTCCACCTTCTGTAAAATAGAATGCCACCGATTGCTTCCACTTTTTGTGCATGCTTCTAGCCATAAAAACCAACCCATGATCAGCAAATTTTTTTCGTTTCTCATCTCCAACATCTTCAAAACCAATGAAATTTTCTTTGGTTTTATCATATTGGATGCCTGCTTCCAAAAAAATTTCGTCAAAAAGTAAGGTGCAACAGCAATCTAATTTTTTCATCTTTGAAACAGACTGCTTTAATGCTTCGAAAATTTTGACATTAACTCCTGTATAAAATGGAATTTTCCTCTGAGTATTTAATAACGTTCTTCTTGATGGTATGGCATAAAATTTTTGAAGCAATTTATAGCATTTTGGACTTTATTTTAATAGTGAAATCCCGTGTATTTTATCCTCTACCGAGAAACGCCTTCCCTTGCTACGGTATTGTTGGTTTCTCAGTTGCGACTGTATAAATCGAAAAGTTGTTTTATTAATGAATGAATTGTAAATTATAGACGCCAGACAACTGAGGTCATAAGCGTCTAGAGCAATAAATGTAAATAAAAACAAAAGCAAAATCAAAAGTTGACATACAACAAAGCAAAACAATCACAAGTACAAATAAAATGTGTCATACAATACAATGTGGTAAGATATAGAGTAAAAAACCATAAAGGCTGTAAAGGGGCTCAAATGTACACAAATAAATAAAATCAAATAAACCGGTCAAGACCGGTTTCTTTTAAAAATCGAAACAGCAGATCGACATTGTCAGGATCATTTCCTAAAACAATACACAGATCACCTGACACTCCGATCTGCTGTCGTGTGTTCCTAAACTGGACTCACTCGATTAAAATATGCGAAACGGTAACGCGAGTGTCACACGTTTCACAGAGGGGCGGTTCCTCACGAGCCATCAAAAAACCATGTGTAAGTCTACAGTGACCGATGCGCAGCCGTGTAAGGACCACTTCCTCCCACCTGGAGGGACGGCAAGATGTGAACCATGGGTCAACTGTAGATTTTATGGATTTTAACTTGTTTTCATCGACAGCACTCCATTCATCCTTCCAGAGCTGCTGCACGGCTGAAATCAGTACGTTCTTAAGGTCGTCACCGATAACGCAAAACACGCTCTGACCGTTATTTGCAGCGTCCTTAGCTGCAGTGTCAGCTAGTTCATTGCCAGCGATTCCCATGTGGCCGGGAACCCAACAAAACCGGCCAGTAGTTCCACCTCTTTTTAGGGAATATAACTTGTCCTGTATCAAACAAATAAGAGGATGGCTGGGGTAGGAATGCTGCAATGCCTGTAGAGCACTCAAAGAGTCGCTGCAAATAACAGATTTGTGCGGACCGTGCACATGTCTCAAGGCCTGCAAGATTGCATATAACTCTGCAGTAAAAATACTGCACTCTTGAGACAACTTATATCCAACACTGGCGTTATCGGTGACGAACGCGCAACCAACTCGGTCGAGAGACTTCGAACCATCCGTGTAAACGGAACGATAGTCACGATTCTGATCCAGCCACGTCAGAAAAAGCTGGCGATAGAGCTCTGGAGTTGTTGAATTTCGAGGATGAATGGAAAGTGACATGTCGATGACGGGCTGAGGAATTAGCCACGGGGACACAGAATTACGGCCGACTTTAAGAGTTCTAGGAAGCGCCAACGGAAGTTCATCTAGGAGAAGAGTCAACATGATACCCAGAGGACGTGTTGCATTTCTTCTCCGTCTATACAGAGAAGAAAACCTTGGTTGAAATACGCAACTGTAAGTTGGGTGATCAGGTTGACTACAGAGTTTAGAGACGTAGGATAGCATATTGCGTTTCCGCCGGATGTTCAGTGGAGGCTCTCCGCATTCAGCGGCAATGCTAACAACAGGACTCGATCGAAACGCTCCGGTTGACAATCGGATTCCAGCGTGATGAACAGCGTTTCACGTCCTGATGTACGACTCACGCGCTGAGTCGTACACGATGCTACCGTAATCCAATTTAGACCGTACGACTGCACGATAAATTCGCAGCAAAACCGTACGGTCTGCGCCCCACGTGGTACTGGATAAAATTTTTAAAATATTAAGAGAAGACGTCGACTTCCTCTTCAAAATATTAAAATGAGCCTTCCAATTTAACGACCGGTCAAAAGTGAGTCCTAAAAATCGGGCAGTATCTTGCACAGAAATGAGCGTATTATAAAGATATAAGAATGGTTCCTGATAACAACTACGAATGCGGCAAAAGTGCACACACTGGGTTTTCCCAACGGAAAATTTAAACCCATTGTTAGTTGTCCAGTTCTGGATGCTATTAATGGCCAACTGCAGGTGGCGTTGTGCAGTACGAATGTACTTCGACGAGCAGTAGATCGCCAAGTCGTCAACGTAGAGCGATGACTGTCAATGCTGTCAATTATGCCATTAATAGCGATGGAAAATAAGGTGACACTAAGAACCGAACCCTGTGGAACACCATTCTCCTGTGCAAAGACACTAGACAAAGTGTTGCCGATACGGACTTGGAAGTAACGCTCTAATAAAAAATTATTTATAAAATTCCCAAGATGTCCTCTGATAGCCCAATTATGTAGTGTTCGGAGTATTCCATACCGCCATGTAGTGTCGTAAGCCTTTTCAAAGTCAAAAAAGACCGCTATCAAGTGTTGTTTGTTAAGAAAAGCGTCCTGGATGGCGGACTCTAACCTGACTAGATGATCCATCGTCGAACGGTGCTTACGAAAGCCACACTGGGCATTTGTGATCAAATGTCTGGATTCAAGAATCCAAACCAATCGTCGGTTGATCATACGTTCGAGAAGTTTTGACAAACAGCTAGTCAGTGAAACAGGACGATAACTTGATGTTTGTTTTCGGTCTTTACCGAGCTTCAACAACGGCACTACAATAGAATTACACCAAGCGGTAGGAAACGTATTGGTGTACCATATTAAATTATACATCTTGAGAAGGAATATAGAGCCGGAGGGAGGTAGCTTTTTCAAAAATTGGTAATGGATATCGTCTGATCCTGGAGAAGTATCATGGCAATCATGCAAACTCGACTGTAGTTCCCACGAGGAGAAAGGTGCATTGTAGTTCTCCTCATTTTGTGAGGAAAAGTTTAATGCAACTTGTTCTGCTTGATTTTTCTGAGCAGAAAACTCTCTAGGTAGTTTGCGGAACTCGAGACTTTTGCATAGCATGAACCCATGTGATCTGCGATTTCATCAGGTGACGTAATTATGTCATTTCCCATTACCAATTCAGAAATGTAATTGAAACTCTGTTTGCCAGAGATCCTCCGAATTTTCTCCCACACCTCGCGAGCGGGAGTACAACTTCTTACAGTGGAAACAAACTCACTCCATGACTGCTTCTTACTCTCTGCTATGATATGTCTGGCAGTGGAACGCTTTTGCATGAAAAGTACACGATTTTCATTCGTCATATTATTTTTAAAGAGACGGAGAGCTTTACGACGTTCACGAATGGCATCCCGACAAGCCTGATTCCACCAGGGAACAGGCACACGTCGCGGTGTTGTTGACGTGCGTGAGACTGCAGCTAAAGCCGCCTCGATGACCGCATCCGTAAAATGCTCTACAGCAGCATCGACATTGCCAAAGTTCATTTTGCCGACATTTAACACTTGCTGAAAGTGTGACCAATTAGCGTCTTTTATTTTCCACTTCGGGGAGCGTCTTTCATCCACATGGAATGAAAGAAGACGACAAATGATTGGGAAATGGTCACTGCTACAAAGATCGGCATTTACTTCCCATTCACAGGATGGGGCGATAGAAGAAGAGCAGAGAGTAAGATCTATAGCGGAAAATGTCCCATTTGCAGCCGAGAAATGTGTATTGGAACCTGTGTTCAATACGACCAAGTTTTTATTCAGAATCAACGTCTCCATTAGCCTTCCACGAGCATCCACACGATGATAAAGGGGCGTGGAAGTTGGTCTATAATAGATGTAATGGTTGTAAGTGTCGGTTGTTCTGATGGAGGAATGTATATTGAACACAAAGTTACCGGATTCGGCGCATAAAGTCTGACAGCGATGACCTGCAAGTCAGATTGTAATGGGACATTTTCGGAAAACACATTATTTCGGACTAGAACTGCCACTCCGCCACTGGCACGTTCAACGAATGGTTTATCTTTACGATAAACCGTAAAACCATGAAGAACCGGAGTGTTTGTGTCTTTCAAATGTGTTTCCTGTAAACTAATAGCAGTAGCATTATGATCGTTAAGGAGGAGTTTCAATTCACTGAAGTGAATATAAAAGCCGTTCATGTTCCACTGTAAGAAATTGAATGTGTTAGTAAATAAAAAGGTAACTACCTCATTTTTTTCCTCGCTGCATCAGACCGATGATGAGGAGGTCTACTTATATCTTCGTCCATAGCAGAGTCTGCACTGCTGCTATGGTCGACGCGAGTATGCGTTATAGTCATTGTATGACTATTATCCCGGTTCAAGATAACCTTAGTTTTCTTTACCGGAGATGTTTTAATTTTTTCAATTTGAGATTTTACCGGTGAAGTTGGTTTTTTAACCGGCGATCTCAATCTATTATCCGGACTTTTTTTTTGTTTTTCTTATTTGGCTTTTTGGCAACAACAGTTTTAGAAATGGATGGGGAAATTTCGGTTTGTGTAGACATGTCACATGTCTGAGTTGACATGTCTACTTTGACGATAGGAACGGCAGCAATGGTTGCGAAAGAACGTGTAAAAGAAGGGACAGATTCTCTATACTTGCGCTTGGCCTCTGCGAAAGAAATTTTTTCAGTTGTTCTGATCTCTTGGATCTTGAACTCCACTTTGTATTGTGGACATTCTCTAGATCTTGCAGAGTGAGTTCCGTCGCAATTAACGCAGTGAGATACCCTTTTGCATGGAATATCCTCATGCAAAGGTTGGCCGCAATTGTCACAGAGACTGGGAAAGCTACAGTTATTCTGTGAATGTCCAAACTTTTGACACTTATAACAACGCAAGGGAGATGGTATATAATGACGTACTTTCAAAGAATAGAATGCTGCTTGAATGGATGGCGGAGGCTGCGGTGTACAGAACGTAAGAATATGGGACGGTGTAGGTACCAATTGACCGTCTCTACGTGCATGAATTCTATATACGTCTGTAACACCTTGGTCTTTAAGTTCCTCTTTTATTGTTTCAACTGTGCAATTAAGAAGATCGAAACAATAAATAATGCCTTTAGAAAAGTTCAGTTGCTTATGCAGTTCCACTTTTACAGGTACGTCTGTGCACATATCCACAGATTTTATATTTTTGCATGCCAATACTTTTTGAGCCTGATGCTGTGAAGATGTTTCAATTAATAAAGATCCATCACGCAACTTTTTAATACTTGGAAAAGTTCCAAACAAGCCATCAAGATGTTTATTAATATAAAACGGACTGTCACCGTTGAAATTTCCCGTAATTTTATTCATGATCAAATATTTGTTACGTGGAGTAACAGTTGTCGAGTCATTGCCAAATAATATATTAAAACCTTCATCTTTACGCCCTCTCTTAGAGGGAGGGCTGGTTAAAGTGGGAAAGTTGCTCATAAAAATTTTTTAATATTCATCAACCGTGCTCCCCACCCACCACGGAGCCCAACAAGAGGACGATGACCGCAAACCGAAACAATAAAAGAGGAACTTAAAGACCAAGGTGTTACAGACGTATATAGAATTCACGCACGTAGAGACGGTCAACTGGTACCTACACCGTCCCATATTCTTACGTTCTGTACACCGCAGCCTCCGCCATCCATTCATTGCAGCATTCTATTCTTTGAAAGTACGTCAGTATATACCATCTCCCTTGCGTTGCTATAAGTGTCAAAAGTTTGGACATTCACAGAACAACTGTAGTTTTCCCAATCTCTGTGACAATTGCGGCCAACCTTTGCATGAGGATATTCCGTGCAAAAGGGTACCTCACTGCGTTAATTGCGACGAAACCCACTCTGCAAGATCTAGAAAATGTCCACAATACAAAGTGGAGTTCAAGATCCAAAAGATTAGAACAACTGAAAAAATTTCTTTTGCAGAGGCCAAGCGCAAGTATAGAGAATCTTTCCCTTCTTTTACACGTTCTTTCGCAACCATTGCTGCCGTTCCTATTATCAAAGTAGACATGTCAACCCAGACATGTGACATGTCTACACAAACCGAAATTTCCCCATCCATTTCTAAAACTGTTGTTGCCAAAACACCAAACAAGAAAAACAAAAAAAGTCCGGATAATAGATCGAGATCGCCGGTTAAAAAAACCAACATCACCGGTAAAATCTCAAATTGAAAAAAATAACACTCAATCCACCGTAAAGAAAACTAAGGTTATCTTGAACCGGGATAATAGTCATACTATGACTATAACGCGTACTCGCGTCGACCATAGCAGCAGTGCAGACTCTGCTATGGACGAAGATATATCCAGACCTCCTCATCATCGGTCTGATGCAACGAGGAAAAATATGAGGTAGCTTTTTTCTTCTATATAATAAACTTTCAATTTCTTACAGGGGAACATGGACAGTTTTTATATTCATTTCAGTGAATTGAAACTCCTCCTTAACGATCATAGCGCTACTGCAATTGCTTTACAGGAAACACATTTGAAAGACACAAACACTCCGGTTCTTCGTGGTTTTACGATTTATCGCAAAGATAAACCATTCGTTGAACGTGCCAGTGGCGGAGTGGCCGTTTTAGTCCGAAATAATGTGTTTTCCGAAAATATCCCATTACAATCTGACTTGCAGGTCATCGCTGTCAGACTGAATGTGCCGAATCCGGTAACTTTGTGTCAGTAGATAACTTTGGATAGGTCTGGACCAGCTACGAAGCTACGGGACTACGACGGCTATATGCCGTCGTAGTCCCGTAGCTTCGTAGCCGTGTAGCCCCGTAGCCCAGCAGCCAGTTGACATTATACTTAAATTACGCGGGAAGGCGTTTCCGACACGTTGCTGTCGTCCAATCCTGGCTCGACAGCTTAAATATTGTAAAATTATAAATAATACATTTTATAATAATAATTATTATTAATATGTCTGTGTTTGTTTTTTTCTTATTCACATGAGAGCAGCTGTTGTGACGGCGGCGAGGTCATGTTTTCATTACACTATATTATAACGTAACACACCATAATATTTTAGATTTGCATCGAGGTAAAGCTACGAGAGATAGCTACGGAAGCAAAGGCCAGGGGTAGTAGCAGATAACAGAAAAATAAACGGCATTCACTCACCCGATAAAGTATAGTAACAATACCGAAGCACGAGCGAGAAACACGAACACGAGCAAGAAACACGAATAAGACAGATAGACATACATACATACAGATTTACATTTTAACACAGCTAACTAACGTAATCAACGTATTATTTAATCGGCTCTCGGGGTTTAATAAATGATAAAAATATATGCAAAAATTTGTTTATTTCAAAAATTAACGTACAGATATTTTTATTATAATATAAAAATAGAATATAAAAAGATTCTTTTACATAATAAAATAATTTAAATCTGAAATATAATATTATGTCACATTTTAAAATAATATTAAAAATAAAAATATAAAAGTGATAAAAACAAATATTAAATTTCTTTGCATAAATGTTTCAACCTTTGAAGGGTGTTTTATCATAAAGTAAAATAAGTACTAATTAATAACAATAAAGATATATGAAAATATACCACTATATAATATGTAATTAAATAAAAGATAATCAAAGCTTATATAATAAAATAGTAAAATCAATAACTCGTTCGAGATAGCATAGTTCGTAGAATTTAATTTTAGTTCATTTTGCCGACTTTCTTGAACTCAAAGACTTCAATCAGCTCGACGGTATCCTGTAATGGCCCCACGGCAACGTTTTCGTGGAATCGGGTAGCTGAAACCGCTTATCATCTTTTGCAGACAAAACCATCTTGTTCATTCTCTCGGTCTTGAGCTTATGTTCACGAGAGCGGAATTTGTACATGACGCGCATCAACTCGCGCTTACTTAGAACGCATGCGCGATAGTCCTGAAGTGACATTCTGTTCTTGACGACGCACTTATTCACCCCTTTGGCCTTCTTAATCTCCTCGCCGTCGGCTATCTCAACATGGTATGTTTTGACGCACGTGCCGTTGAACTCGAGCGCTAGCCGACCCTTCAACTCGTCCTTCATCTTGCCCAAAACTTTTTTATTGACGCGCGGTATTCCGTAGGGATTATCGGCGGCGTAATCGGATGTGTCATACCAGTCTATGTGATCCTTCATATCCCGATAGACGTCGTCGGTGTAAACGTTGTATATAAGCGAGTCTGTGTCCGTATATAAGAGCTCGATGCGGGCGCCGTACAGCGGAAGCATCTTCTCGTAGTGGAACTCGTACATGAGTTCCTTGGACAGCTCGAGAACGGCGAAGCCGGCGTAGATCGGCTTGTCGTACTTCACCTTTAATCTACTCAGCTGCACGGCGACCAGATTTTCATTGAAAACGGTGCGCGAATGGAAATTCGGTCGCGCGATGAGCACTTCGGCGCCGAGTCTCTTGCCGATGTTCTTCCAGCGCGTGACGATGCGCACGTCTACGCGTTTATCCACCGACTCCATAGTTTTACCTGCAACGAATAAAAAAATGTAAGCTAGACGTCGGTATAGCGAAGTCTCATAAAATATATGTAATTTAACGTACCGAAGACCGAGTTGTTCATCAGTTTGAAGAAGTCCTTCTCGAAATCGTTGACGGCTCTGGTTCGCATCGCCGTGTTGAGATCTATGTAGGTCTTGAGCCACGGCGACTGGTCGAATTGAAGCACGCGATGGATTTTCTTCAACACCAACCCGTGTTTCAACGCCTGCTGAAGATTCCGGTAATGTATGACGTATTTTGTTTTATCCATCACGTTCGGAATCAGTTTGACGTCTTTAGTTTTCGACCCCGGCGGAACTAGATTTTCGGCGCAGAACGGGAAGTCGCGATGAGCGTCATGAATACGTTCGGGATACTCGATATCGACTTCGAGAAAATATCCGACGTCGTTCGTCGGCGATACAGAGTCGATGTCGAAGGCGTCGATCTCATTCCCGTCGAGCCATCTGAAGCCGCCGGCCGGAATATGTTGAGACATGGCCCAGCCGTACTAAAATGATAATACGGCGATTAAGAAATTATTTACACGTAGACTGCGAAATATGTCGCGATTATTATATAATGACGCGTAAGAACTCACCAGATTGTTCGCATCCTTGTATACGATGTAATTGCTAGGTTTCTCAGGATCGTAAGCAGGTAGATATTTATTATTGGCCGTAGCCTGATGTCTCGAACATTGTGCGATACCGCCGCGGATTCCCCGTTTGACGAAGTGGAGCATGTCGACATCGGTGAGGAGCTCGAGCTCGATTTCGGTGTGCTTGAGCATCGAGTCCCAGCTGAGGCCGGGAACCGTATAATATTGTAGCGGATCGAGGCCGTATGCGTTGTGACAGACTTCGCGAAAGTTTTCAAAGACGTCGGCGAGCAGCAGTACGTCGGTCTTTAGATAAAGATCGCTGTATTCGCCGAGTGTTCGACAATCGAAGGCTCGCCACACCGTCTTCGCGCGCTCGTACTCTGCGGTCGTGATATCACAATCGCGCAGTCGGGAATGGAACTTCTCGATCGGCGGCAGCTCGGTGTCCTCCAGACGATCCCACGAGTGCGTGTACTCGTATGGGTAAACGCCTTTCTCGACGACGAGATCGAACTGCTCGTCTTTCTTAAAATGACGTCGCGTGATCAGCTTAAGCGCCGACGGAAGATTCTTGGCCAACTTATCTAAACCGGAACTCATGAATCGAAACGAGTCGATGAAGCGAAGTTCGACGTCTCCGGCGCGTTTGGAGAACGATACGTATTTCTCCTTGTTCTCGGGGATGACGTTGATTTTCTCGTCGTCGATTCCGAGCGCCAGCGCGATCATATGTGCATCGTAGTTGGAGAGGTTATTCAACACGACGGGAATGAATTTCGGTAGTTTGAAATTGATGTTGCATTCGTTATGCGCCGCGCCTCTAAACTTTCCGGTGAGATGACAGTGGTCGCGCACTCTATCTTCGCCGAGTTCGCCGCCGCAGATATGACATCGCGACGCTACACGGAACGCGACCTCCTCGTCTACGGATATACGCATAGGTTCGATGACGTTCAACTTCTTGGATATATGTTCCGCCTCACATTTCATGGCGCGGATAAACACCTCCGAACAACCCTCGCCGCGATACGGAACGTATCGCGATTGCGAAGGATCGTAGCTGCAATGCACGTAGTAGCCGTAACTGTGCGGTTCGTGTGCGTCGACGTCTTCCGTGTACGACGAGCTCGGATCGGGCTCGCAAGAGCTGACCGGCTTCAGTAACGCTTCGAAGTCCGCGTAGATGACGTATGGAACTCTGAGCTGTTTCGCGTAGTTTTTAAATTTGATGATGTTATCGCCTTCCTCGGGGAGAACGACGCTAACGTGACCGCAATCTTCTTGCCGATGACGCTCCAACTGTGCGGCGGTTCTAAAAAAAACCAGACACTCGTCGCAGATATGCTTAGCATTTGCGCGCTTCGACAGCTGCGACGACACGAGGCGAGACATGTTCTTGATCCAGCAGTAGTGGCCGCGCTCCCCACTGTCGATGTAGAGCAAGTTGATGTGTATCGGCTGCCGTCTATTCGTATGATGCAGTGGACCGACGATGTACGACTTGCCTTGTGCCCGCTCCACGCCCCAGACATTGACGCTGACACCGTTCAGCCGCTCGAATTTTTTAACGTCTTTCAGCGACATCGGGAACTCGATGTCTGCGAAATCGAGCTCGTCGGCATACGATACGTAATGTGAAACTCTTTAGGGATTACTCTGGAGTTCGACGGGGTGAAGCGCCGACAGAACGGCCCACTTGAAACACATGTCGTCGTCGTAGTTTTGAACATTCACGATCGCATGCTTCTTTTTAATGTCAGCCGGCAGATCTAGATACATCCTACCTCGAAGCGGACAGTATTTATTGATATTGAGCTCGAGGTGAAGGACGTTCTTTAGGGTCCAGCCCGAATCCCGACCCTGAAACTCTTCGCTCTTCGTCTTAATTTCACCGGCGAACTTTTCAAACACGTCTCCGACGTCGTGTGAAAGCTCCACGACGCGGTTCTTGGTATTGAACGATTTCACGTCTGTCGCGGTTTTGTCGACGCCGCCTTTTTCATAATATGCAAAAAGTTCCACGTTGAGCTTTATCGCATTGTACTCGTCGAGTCTCTGGCCGATCAAACGAGTCGCTTTATCTTTTACCGCAGCCATAAATTCTTCGATGGTGGCGAAGGTTTTACCGGCGCTTTTCACACGATACGTGGCGATACGATTCTTAAATGCACCGTCGATTACATGCACGTCGGAATCGGCGTCACACAACGCCGCCGCAATCTTAGATTTATGATCGTTGCTTCTTTTATGACCGAACATCGCGCCTTTCTTTACAGACACGTCGCATATACAGACACGTCGCATATCTCGACGTCAAATTCGTCATCAGCGCGCGACGTCGAGGGAACGGCGTCGTCGGGGGCGGAGATTTTAATCTTTTTCGTCGCGCCGAGGTCTTCTATCGCGCCGCCGCCGATCGAGCGTTTGAGCGTTTTAACATTCGAGTCTCGAAAGCTCCGATTCACGAAGCAAAAGCCCGCACTTTTCACACAGCGTTTCGGAATGTTGTTTCATCTGATGCAATCTCAAGTTATTCGTCTGAGTGAAACTTTTAGGACAGAGTGCGCATAGTACTCGCACCCCGCCACATACTTTTTCATGACGACGCATGCTGTCGCGGCGAGTGTAAGATTTATCACATTTGCCACAGTTGAACATTTTCGATCTGAAATAATATTTATACATAATATAGCGAGCCAGAGCGTATGAAATTTACGGAGCGGGCCTAAAATACTTACAATTTACAGTACGGCGGTCTATGATCAAAAAGCACAGCACAACACTTGTAACGTTGAGTATCTGCAACAAAAGTAGATATTTAACGTATATGAGTATTATTAAATGACGAATGTTTTGCTCTGTTGACGTCGTCGGTAGGACGGTTTTCGAACGACTGATTTAAATAATTTTTGCAATACGCTTTATGAGATCGCGCACGACCGTCATAACACATCCGGCGACAGAAGTTACACAGATGCGTCATTTCCAAACTGTTTCCGACGCTGCGCGCAATCGAGCGTACAAATGAATAAAATCTGACGTCGAGAATTCAGTTATCTGTGAGCCGTCAGAGCGAAAGCATCGACGCTTTTAAATTTTTTATACGGAAAAGAAGACAATATGAACAAGTGTAAAGATCCGCTCACCGTGTGCGAGACGTGCGGTAATACGTATTCTAAACGACATCCGCTCGCCAGTCATTCTAAAATCAAGTGCGATAAGAGCGGCGATACGGTCGTCGCCGAATCGAAATCGAAGCGAGCTTTGTAAAATTATTAATTAAAATGAAAAATGTGCAGATGTATTGTAACATATTATAAACCAGGACTCCGAATTTATTCGAATAAATGAAATTCGAATGGTTGAATACTTTCAAAACCGATTTATTCAATATTAGAATATTCAAATACATATTTGAATAGTTTTTATATAAGCTCTAAATAACCGAAACAGTTTTGCTTTGTTGAACAATAATAATTTTTGATGTGCAAATTTTGAATATTTGGATATTTAAATATTTGTCATAGACTGTAGTTAGCTTCTTTCCGGATTCAAATGAAAATCAAACTGCACTGCTTTTATTATTTTTTATCGTTGTTCAACAATAACATTTATTATACATTTATACAACAGCTGTTCTTTGTTTTTGGCGTCCCTGAGTCCTGAGTATCGTTTGTCGCTAATTATTGCTCATTGCTCTGTTTATGTTTTGATTTCAAAATGCGATTTATGATTTTAGATTAGCGATAGAGATAACAATTTTTCCAGAAATATAATGTGTTTTTTTCTATCATTTAACAAATAACAATAGTTATGCTATTTGTTATGACTGCCCAGCATTGTTTGATTTAAAAATTGTTGGGAAACCAGTGAGGGCCGTGACTATTTCGATCTCGGCAGACTGCCGGATCTTTGTAAAAATCCAAAAACAGCGAAATTTTGGGCCTTTTTCAGTTTTTATTAATTTTAACTATTCGAATAGAAGTTTAAATGAATATTCGAATACTTTAAATTGAAAAATTCCGAGCCCTATTATAAACAACAAACAAAACAAACTTCAACAATGCGTTGAAATCGATCAGAGCTAATTTACTTTCAATTTATGGACTACTGATCATAGATTAAACAAATTATTATACTTTTAAATCATACCTGAAAGATTCATTTTTTCGCCAATATCTCTCCACAAAAGACCTTTTACGTCCCTGTTGTGGTATCTTTTATCCCTTTAGTCCCAAATAGGAGGATTTTTACGTATTAGATCAATTAAAAGTAATTTATCTATACTCACAATTGATATTCAAACACGTCTTTAAATAGAATGGTAATAATAGCTACCATAAATTTAGGATGCACAACACTGTTTGTTGAAAACTGTTAAATGTACGGCCGTAGTCTGACGAAAATATCAAACACGTTTGATATCGTCCGACCGTCGGAACGTGTCTGTTGCAATCTGACATCTTCTGGCGCGGTCTGAAGTGATAACTGTAGCCACTTCAATAAGATTACTGGTGTTTGTTCACATCCGACATTACGGATCTGATCTGATCTGATCTGGTCGGAAACGGCGCCAATGTAGCCTCAGCCTAAGCTGTTTTATAGGGCCGTCAACGGTATAAAGTGTTTACGCAGTCGCACGACAAGTCCGCTCACCGTAACGTTTTATGTGATTTTCATTCTCGGGCGCATCAAATGCGCATTCGAGTCTTCTCATCAGCTGCAGTCAGCTGAAGAAATCACCGATTGGTTCGAGAAAGACACGCTACCCGCTCTATTGACTGAGTTGAAGAAGCGCGCGGGGGATAGTCCCGACGTCGAGGGCATGCACGTGAGCTACGGCAACGAAGATTGATGCGGGAACGTCGCGAAAGAAGCCCGTCGCCTTCGTCCGACTGCGACATGCCCGGTTTTAGAAATATGTAGTTCATAAGATCGATGTAACACATTCTCAATTTAATACGAAATGATATATGTAATAAAACAGTTAATAAATGAGTTTAAATGAACGAATAATTAAATGAACGAATAATTTATGGATAATACCTAATTAAATGTTAATCGATTCTCTTCCATTATTTAACGACGTTTCTCCACCTATTATTGTTAAGCCCCCAAGACAGTCAGTGTTGTGCTGAATTCGAATACACTGTCCGACAAAACTAGTCGGCTTGCACGCTACAATTTGTAACGCTCATCCGACCGCCGCAGACAGCGTACCCCGTCTCAGTTACTTCAAAAGTAATGGACCGATTCCTCCGGTTCGAGGAATCCAGTTATAAAAAAAAAAAAACGCCATACAAGCCCATTGCCTCTGTTCACGTCGGCAATAACACTGATTCTAAAAAAATCTTCCAGTCGCGATACACCAATAGCGCGGCTAGCCGCAACTTAAATTTTTTAACTCGTGCCCAGCTGTAACTCAGCTTTGATATATTCAAATATTAATTCTTTTCTGGCAATATTAAAAATAATAATAAATATTAGGTTGAGTTTCAGCAAAAGCTAAATCGATCTAATTCTTACATTGTATTAAAGTGATCTCAAGCATTTTAAAACTAAGTTTTTTTGATTCAAGAAATGTATCTAAATAATTCTAAAACTTTCTATATGACATTTATACCTAAAAATATAACTAATAACTCGAGCTACTTAATCAAACTAGCAACTAAATCCGTGCAAAAAGTTACATTAAATTCCTGGGATTGACAATTGACCAGAAGCTGACTTGGGAAAAACATATTGATAGTGTTAATAGTAAATTAGCTTCTTCGAGCTTTGTTCTAAGACAGCTCAGTAATACGGTATCAAAGGAAGTATTGAGGTTAGCGTACTTTGGCTTGGTCCAATCCATCCTTTCGTATGACCTGGAATTCTGGGGTGCCTCTAGCTACATGAGCTCAGTCTTTACTACTCAAAAAAAAATAATTAGGATACTACTGGCTGCAGACAACCGAGCATCTTGCCGACCCCTGTTCATCCGATTGAACATTCTTACACTACCCTCATTATATATATTTAAATGTACCATCTACATATTTAAAAATAAGCACATCTTTCAGAAAAATTCACCATACATTGCTCTTTGCTTACACAAGCCATATGAGAGACTAGCTGCGATACACCAAAGTATAAGCTTTTATAATAAAAGTATACAACTATTTGGTGAAATATCTAACTATAACGCTTTCAAAAGCCAACTTTTTAAATATTTAGTTAACGCTTGTTTATACTCAGTACATGATTTCTTGCAGTAGAATATATCAGTATTTACGTTGTCTAGAAATGTTAGTTACAAATTGTTAATCTTTATGCTGAAATTTATTTATTATTGTAAATTGACTAGCCTGATAACACAGGTTCTGCCTGTGTTTAGAGGTGAATAATAAATTATCTTATCTTATCTTATAATTGTTACTCCATGTAACAAATATTTGATAATGAATAAAATTACTGGAAATTTCAACGGCGATAGTCCGTTTTACATTAATAAACATCTTGAATCAAATTAATTTTAATACAAATAAAGAGAGCAAAATAGCAAAATAAATTTAAAAAATAATTTTACAATTTATCTACAATTTCTAACCTGTAGCTGTGTAAAGAGAACTTAACTAAGCCAGAAAATGCTCTTAACTGAAAAGTAACAAATTTCTCATTTTTTTGCTAAATGCACGGTGCACCTTTCAAATTTATACACAAACCGACCTTACTCTGTATAATTCTGATTTCAATAATTTTTTTAAGACCAATGAACTAGAAGAGCAGCTAGAGCTGAGAAAACAAAAATTACGGAAATTTGGCTTACCGAACCAGTCAATGCCGGTGTATTCATTGGGCCATCTCTAAAGGACATACAACAATGTTTCATATTCATTGACGATCAACTATACGAAATTGAAAATGTAACCAACACAATAGATGTTTGCTTCAAGGCGTATATCTCGTTAAATGCTCAGTATCCGCGTGAGGCTGAAGAGGTATGGTTTTTAATGCAACAAACATTGGTTTTTAATGCAACAGGCAGTTTATAAAATCAAATCAAAATTTGATAAAAACATTGGTACACTTTGAACGTTGTTAGAAAAAATTAAAAAAAGAATGCAGAAGCTATAAAACTTATCGATTTGATTTGAAACATTCTTATGAGAATAGATTTATGTTTTAGATATTACTTTCATATTATCTAATGTTATAAATGCACGTTGTGCATTTTTTTTATTTTTATATTTAAATATTTATTGATTACAATGCCTCAATGACAGGAATGTACCGAAAATTTCAAAAATATTGACGCATTATTTTTTCATTTTAAATCCAAACATCATTTGAATTCAGCCAGTACATTTAAATGTAAAGAGGGTGCATGTTTACGGCACTTTACATCCTTGTATTCATTTTGAAGGCATTTAAACAGAATTCATTTTAAATCGGTTAATTTAGATTCTGCAACAAACAATTTTAACGCAGATAATAATTCAGGAAAAATTGTTAATGTACCGAAAATTAATACCAATTCAGCGACTCATTCTAATGCACCAACGCAGGACATATCAGAAAATGTGGATTTACAATCGTTTAATAACTGTGCAAAATAATGCGACCATATTTGTTCCAAAACTGTATTCCAATCCAGCTCTTCCAAGAAATCTGGTACAGTCTCTAATAAATGATTTTAACAACTTTTTGTAAGGAAGTTTTCTAGAAATATTAAAATGTAAACTTAATCAGATATTAAATGACAACATTGCAGATAAAAAGGAAATTGAAGATATAAATGATATGCTAGAAGTATTATAAAATCCTTTTGAAAATATGTCTTCCGAATATCTGCGTTTAAAATTTTTCAAATATTCTAAATACTACATTGAACCTATTATTTTTTTACCTATTATTTTTTTTACCTATGACATAGGTAAAAAAAATATTTGTCGACGACATGTTACAAAATGTGTAGATATCACTTTGCAAGTCATTTTTTTATTGCTTTTTCAAATTTATGTAAAGCAAAAAAAAAAATTTTTTTTAGCTCTTCGCTGATCCTTGTAGAGAATTTAATCAAGTTTCCGAAACCCTCTTTCAGCTCGCTGTGCGATCATTGGTTGCTAGGATATCGATAATCAAACACAAAATAATCCTTGTCCATTCAAAGACCGATATCTCGGCGAAAAGTGGTCATATGGTGGTTCATTCAAAAAAAAAAAAATGTCCAAGTCCGTAGACCGAAAAAAAAACAAAAAAATTTTGAAATTTTTTTTTCGGTAGTTTTCTCATGATTACTCAGAAACCGTTGACGCTAAAAAATTTTGAAGTTCAGATCTAAAAAGTAGACACTCAGAGCTACAATTTTCTATTTTTTAAATTTGCTGTACGACCATTTTCCACCAAGTTACAGCCTGTTGAAAATCACCCTAAATTTTGGAATTTTTTTTAATCCTTTAATTTTTTCCAATAATTTAACAAAATACCAGACCACATAAAAGCGTTACCTGAAAAAATATTTGTAAAACGAATGAAACAAGAATTAATAAACGAATGCTACTATAGTATAAAGGAATATTTAGACGACTCGCTGTAATATATAACATATTTGTATCGCTTTTTTATTTTAGTACTTTTTTTTTATTTTTGTTGACATGTTCTATGCTGCAAGGTTTTTTCGAATAAATAAAGGATCTTATCTTAAAGCTTGCGGAACGAAAAATCCTTCAGCCATCACTTCGACACAACTGAGAAAGCACTTAGCACATTGACACAAATTTTCAATATGAATGAAAGCGAGATTGAACAGCTTGCTACTTTTATGGGTCACACGTCAGGGGTTCATAAAAACTCGTACCGGTTACCTGACGATATATATCAGACTACAAAAATTTCGAAACCTTTACTTTTAATGGAAAAAGGCATCGCTGGTCAATTTAACGGAAAAGCCCTTGACGACATAGATGTGGATATGGAAGAAGATTTGTCTCAAGAAAACGTTAGCGATGATGATAGTGTTGAAGAAGCTCCTTAACAAGAATTAAATTTTAATGATTTATTGGTTGGCCCAACTTCCGTGAGCAAAGCTAATGAGATTGACGAACCTCAAGAAAGCAAAAAAAAGAGAATTGATACCCTGGACAACTCAACAAAAGAATATTGTTAAATATTTTTTAAAACCCATATAAAAAATAAAAAACCGCCAAAAAGAGCTGAACGTGAAGATTTGATTAAAAAATACCCTCAACATCGTGTCGTCCTATCTTTATAAAATTGCCCCCCTGGGAGAACATTGGAATGTCGTTATTGAGTTATCGCAATTGCATTCCAATGTTCTTTGGAAATTGGCGAACCCAGGGGCACCCGAGCACGCACCAGTCGGTTGTGTATTCATTTAGGGACTATTATGAAGGAAGGACAGTTGCAACTTTTTTCTTCTTCTGTTCTTCCCTCTTTTTTGTTGTTGTTAGCGGCATTGTCCCTCCGTTATGGGTACACTTTTGTTGCTGTCCTTTGTTTGTAGTAGTCCCTAATAGTACACCTGCGTGTTTGCCGTGCGCGGTGACCCGTAAGGCGGAAAATAGGATCCTGGCAGTTGAGGTTCGCCTTGGTGCACCAACGCACTGCTTTGACCTCCGCTTCGCTGTAAACGGGCGGCTAGACCCTACCCAGTCTAGTCAATCGGCTAACGTCGTGGATATCTAGTATCCCGGCGGCATTTAAACATCCTTTTGTCACCGGACGATTAGGCAAAATAAAGCAATTTCATTGGTTACTATAAGGATAGCGGCGAATCGGAGAGCGTCGTATGTCGATCGCTGTGACTCGAGTACGACAAAAAAATAAAAATAAAAAATAAATTTGCTGTTTGTTTTGGAGTGTGTATGTACTTTATATTTAACTAAAATTAAAAAAGTAATATGAGTAGTTTTACATTTCAAATAACCAACGATGTATTACCCCAATCTTTTAAAAATAAAATTGTGCCATCTTCTGATAGCACTGAAGGTAGTAACAAAATTATTATACGAAGTAATATAAACACATTTGATGAAATTAGCAAATGGATAAAAGAATTTGGACATAACTCAGCAACTCAGTGGAATGTTCGTTCTTCAAATCCGCACGGTATAAATATTATATGCTCGTAAGTATCTATTTTTAACCGACTTTGGTAGGTTATACTTCAGAGGTGGTCCCATATAAATTTTACTAAAATCGGTTAAGTAGTTCCTCTGAATTAAAAAAAAATCTAATAAGGAGTGTGATGTTAAGGTAATTGTCATTTTAGAGACAGATACAGTTAATAACGTGCAAACGACGTATTGTAAAGCCACTAAAAAGTAAAAAATAAAAAACTTTTTAACAAAAAAAAAAAACCTTCAAAAAAGCCACTAAAAAGAGGAAAATAATAAAATTTTGATGTCGGCGCCAATTTAATGAATGAAGCGACTTCATATTTTATTAAATTGGCGCTGACATCAAAATTTTTTTATTTTCCTCTTTTTAATGGCTTTTTTGAAGGAGGTTTTTTTTATGTTTACCTTTCATTTTTAAAGTAGGTACTTTTTAAAAATATATATGAGCACTGTGGTTGGAATAAAAACAAAATAAAATATAGTTACTTCTTACCACAACAGTTTAAAACTGTTGTGGTAAGAAGTAACTATATTTTATTTTGTTTTTAGGTACTTTTTATTAATTTTAAATATTATATAATATATTTTTAACTCTTGTAATTTTCTTTGATTAGGTATGTAAGGTGTGTATGTATCTACATTGTCTTTATTTTTTAGGAAAAAATTTGTATGTCATCACAGTTCATTCATGAAGGTAAAAAATAATAATAACAAACGAGGTATTTCCAAAAATGCTGACTGTCGTGCATCTATTTTGGTCCAAATAAAGAAAAATACTAAAAATGTTCGATACCAAGGATATAGTGATTCATGGTGAATTTGTAAGGTCCAAAACTACCCACTGTATGACTTCAATCTAATATTATTAATATTATTCGGAAATATAGCATTAAAAAATGTGGAATTTGCAATGAGTTTAACATCAGTACTGAATTATCTGTGATTGAAAATTTGTGAACAGAGTTTTGTGATTTATATTTGGTGGAGTGTGCCTCCATTAAAGCAAAACTGCCAAATGGCAAAGTGTACAAAATGCGAAAAGATAACTCTTAGATACGACGATATTTTACACTGTAGCGGATCATGCAAGGGCATCTTTCATATAGCCTGTGTAAATATCTCTGCGCAGAAATTTACTGACATGAAACAAAATAATTTACTATCTAATTGGAATTGCGATGCATGTTTAAAAGATGTGCAAAACACCATTTTATTAGAAAATATGTATGATAATATAAACTCTGAGGATACAAGCAATAAAATAGATGCTGTATTAATTAATCAGCAAAAATTATTGACTTTAATAACTGAACTTATGGGACAAGTTAATGATTTGAAAAATGACAATGAATTAAAAAATAATATTATCTTAGAAATGAGAAGTGACATAGTTAATCTTAAAAATATGATTGCAAAAGGATTTCAAAATCGAACGGATATGATTGTGAATAAAACCTCGAAAAAAAGTGTTAAAATAGGAAATAAAAATAATGAACATATACCTACAAGTGATAGTCCGTTACTTTCAACTAGCATTAGCATAACGCCTAGAGATCGTACTACTAATCAACAACAAAGCAGTGATGAAAACCGTACTAGTCTAACCAGTAAAATGGTACTGGACATCAAGCGCAATGCTGCAGTACCAAAGTCATCAGAGGAAAACTCAGAAGAGGATACAGACGACACAGCGAAACTTCCAACTGGAAGGTAGTTAAACCAAAACGACGCAATGCACGTCGAATTATTGTGGAAGGAACTGCTTCACCAACTACTGAATTAAAAACAAATTTTTCTGCAGCTGCCCGAAGAATTTGGCTTAGTGCTGGCAAAATTGCGTTAGGAACAACAAAAAGCACAATTCTTCATCATCTAAAATCGAAATTTCCCGATCATGAATTTATAGTCGAAGAACTACCTAAAAGAGAGGAAGCTCTGAGCATTGCATTTAAAATTGGTGCAGATATTGCCTTAAAAAATGAACTTGAGAATCCTCTTTACTGGCCTAAAGGGGTTATTATTCAAAAATTTAATTTTTTTCGGCGCAACGGTGTCAAACCACCTGGATCGTTCAGTCAAAGACAAAATTAATTTCAAGAATAGCAATAGTACATTTAAATTAATACATGTAAATATACAGAGCTTGTCCAACAAAATTGCACAACTAGAAGTTTTCCTAAAACAGGAACAACCGGACTGCATTTGTCTATCTGAGACTTGGCTTAACTCTGCCTCAGCTAAGAGTACACAAATTAACAATTATTATAATGCTGCGCAATATTTCAGAACAACACACATCCACGGAGGTGTTGCTATTTATGTTAAGAAAGGTTTGATTAGTAAAGAAAGCAATTATGTACAAAAACATTCCTCGGAATTTACTTTTGAAGTTGCAGCAATTACTTTGTCCATTAAGAACGTTGATGTGTGCATTTTATGTGTATACAGAAGTAATAAGGGTAGCTTTACAAATTTTTTGGAGAGGCTAAATAACATTTTAAATTATGTTTCGATACGACATAATACCGTTGTTCTGTGTGGTGATCTGAACGTTAATTTTATGGTTGACACAATTAATAGAAAACTATTATATGACATATTTTATAGTTACAAACTGGAATTAAAATTAAAGATGCCAACACGCTTAAATAGTGGATTAGATTATTTGGTAACTAATATTGATTCCGATGTTCAATGTAGCATAATAGTCCCTAATTTATCTGATCACACTGCACAAATTAGTTTGCTTTTTATAGGTAATAATATTTCAAATTCAGAATTAATCAGTAAGCAATACATAACTAAAAGGCAATTCACACAGGAAAACACACTATATTTTAGTATGCTTCTTCACAACGTTGACTGGTCGAGTATTTATTCGTACTCAGATATAAATGAATGTTTTAGAGATTTTTTATCATATTTCAAATTCTATTTCGAATGCAGTTTTCCTAAAAAAACTTTTGTAATATCCAAATTGAAAATTCCATGGAAAGACTGGATTACTAGTGATATACTTGCTGAATCTCAACAATTAAAACAATGTTTCTGGCTAAAGGGTATGATTGATGATCAAAATTTTGATAATCTTTATAAAAAACTAAAGAAATTGCATAAAAACAATATCAATACAACGAAGAAAGTTTACTACCAAAATAAAATAATAAAATCTCATAATGTAACAAAAGAACTTTGGAGCGTTGTAAATGAACAAACAAAAGGTAAAACCAAATCTACTCATAACAAGCTTTTCATTAGGCATAACAATGTTTTAATTAATGGTGATTCGGAGGTTGCCAGTATATTTGCTAACTATTTTGCGAACATTGCTAAGGAGGTTGTTGGTTCCCAGTTTAACAATAGTCAGTCAGACACTTGTATAAAATCAAATAGTTTTGTTAATTCATTGTTTGTACCTGAAATAACCGAAAGTGACATATTTGATGTAGTATTTGCACTACCGAATAAAAAATCCTGTGGTGTCGATGACGTCCCTATTTCAGCTATTAAAGAAAACCTTCAGTACATTATAAAGCCTCTTACCTATATATTTAATTTATCCTTGAGTTCTGGAGTATTTCCTGATGCGCTTAAAACAAGTCTTGTTGTACCATTACATAAGAAACAAGATCCACACGACATTGTCAATTACAGACCAGTATCACTTTTGTCAATATTTTCAAAGATATTTGAGAAAATAGTTTATAGAATTATATACAATTATCTAGAAAAATTTAATTTACTTTCCAAATGCCAACATGGCTTCAGAACAAACCGATCTACTGAAACAGCAGCGATAGAGCTTATTGATCACATAAATCATCACCTAGATAATAACAAATTTGTTGTTGGTCTGTTTTTTGACTTAACTCGGGCCTTTGATTGCATTAATCCACATTTTTTAATAGATAAACTTAACAGCTTAGGAATACGTGGATATTTAAACAAATGGATTTCTTCTTATGTAACAGACAGAAAATTAATTGTATCTGTGAATGGATCCACTTCTGATAAACATGAAATTTCGCTGGGCGTACCTCAAGGTTCAGTTCTAGGCCCATTATTATTTGCTATATTTATAAATGATCTACCTGACAATTTAAGTATTGGAAAATTAATATTGTTTGCTGATGATTCATCTATTATTATAGATGCAGTGACAGCTACAGAACTCAAGGAAAAGATTGATCGTGTGCTTACACAATTTTCGAATTGGTGTAACAAGAATGGACTAGTACTGAACTGTGACAAAACAACTTGTGTACAATTTCATAAACGAAAAAGCATACCTATAATTAACATTAGCCTAAATGGCTCCGTTATCAATATTTCATCAGATTGCAAGTTTTTGGGACTAATGTTAGATCAGCAATTAACTTTTGAACTTCATGTTGATCATGTTTATAAGAAGTTAAATGCTGCGTATTATGTCTTAAAAAATGTTAAGAGGATTTTAACGACTAAACAACTACTTAACATATACTATGGAATAGTTTATTCACACATAAGTTTCGATATTGTATTATGGGGTCGTTCTCGACATTCTCACAGAGTTTTAATTTTGCAAAAAAGAATTATTAGACTAATCTTTAATTTGGACTACAGACAGACTTGCAAAAATAGTTTTATAGACAATAAGATTTTAACTGTACCAGGTGTATATTTGTATAAATTACTGGTAGGTGTTAAAAAGAATAGTCACAAATACACTGTTAACTGATGTCCATAACTATAATACGAGGGAGGGCTCGAGGCTCCGTTTAGAGAAATTTCGAACTACTTTTTTTACATCTTCCCCACAGTGTTCTGGGGCTATTTTCTTTAACAGACTACCAGTACCGTTAAGAGAAGAAGTAAATTTTAAAATATTTTGTAAAAATTTGAAAGATTTTTTAATTAACAAATGTTTATATAGTGTTGGTGATTTTATGTAACTATTGATTTTATATTGTTTATGACAAGTCTTATCTGTAAATATGTACAGCCTAAAGATGATAAATATACTATACTATACATATGCAAGGGTAATGATTATCAGTGGCGTACCCAGAAAAAAGCTTTGGGGAGGGGGGGCAGCCTTAGAAATAAAAACAAAGTTTTTTTTATTTTTTTAATATTCTATGTGGGATTTCTAAAGTCTTGGGGGGAAAATGCCCCTTTGCCCTCTCCCTGGGTACGCCTATGATTATTATTGTAATAAAATTGTTATTTCAGTGTTTTATATCCTATTATGTTGATCATGTTATTTTTTTATTTTACAGCAGGAAGGAATATAAAATGATTAGGCTTTTTTTATATAAGGTAAAAATTATAATTGTTTATTAGGGATAGGTATGCGGCTTGGTGATGGCTATTTTCTTAGAACTGATAATTTTGGTTATTTGTGGATTATGGTTTTCTATTATTATTCATTAATTATTGTTAGTAGAATTTTTTGTCAAAAATATGCAGATATTTTCAAATTCTGGTTTATGTAGTTTTGGGAAGTACTACACCTACACTAAATCCTCTAAAAAACAGACTTACACTATTTGCCAAAATGTAATTACTTATAAGGGAAATTTTGAATAAAGGGCCTTACGGCTTTTTTCGTTTATTATAAACTAATAGGTATTTATTTTGTTAATTTTAGGAGGGATTATTTGGACTAATTGTGATGGATGTTAAGCATAATCACAGCCTAAATACTGCTGAAACTTTAAGGTTTCTATCAGCTGATGATACTATAAAAAACAATTTCATTGAGTACTTTAATGATTGGATGGGAATCGCACAATAAAAGAGGAACTTAAAGATCAAGGTGTTACATACGTATACAGAATTCACGCACATAGATATACTTGCGTCTAGCGACAGATGGTCAGAGACGATCATGACGTGAAAACTGACGCATGCGCCAAAAAACGTTACTTTGTTACTGGCGGCTGCAAGCGTTGGTGACAATGCAGCCATAATTCTCTTCACAATTGCCAGTTTAGTGGGAGACTGTATTTTGTGCAACTGTCTCTCAAAATGTTCCATCATTTTTCTTTTTTCATCTTCTATTGAATGATAATCTGTTAAAAAGAATGCACTTGACGTATGTTCCGCACTACTTTACTAACTTTGACGTTCCTTTCAGATAGCGAGGTTAGGTTATATTATTATTGTAATTGTGAACACTGTGTTAAGTAATAATTATTTTATCTAATATTGTTGTTATGTTATAGAGAAACAATGGAAAAGTGCAAGGAAGTCATGTGTAATGAATGTAGTCGTCCTTTTTTAAATAAATCTAACCTCAAAAGACATGTGAAGAAATTCCATCCGCAGCAATTAAATGAACTGGCCCCTTACTATTTACAAGTCAGTTCTAACTTTGAGTATTAAGGGGTTAAATTTTTTATTTTGTCCAAAAAAAACTTAAGTTTACATAATAAAGCCACAAGCCCTGCATTAGCAAATACACTATATTGTCGGCAGGGTTTGGCACTGCGACCCGAGTTTTTCTGATTTAAAACGTTTACATCTTCTAACCAGAAAAGATCTGCACAATATTGAAAGTTGCTTTAACTTATCTTCGACGGCAGTAAGGCATAAAAACGATGCTGTTAGTGTGGAGGCGTGGGTAATCGAAATGCAAAAAGAAGGCAATTATGTACTGTATTATAAAGCACAAGGAAATAATAATTTGTGAAAAATATCCAATTCTAAAGTCAGAAGACTGTGCTCGTAATTATGACCCCAGTTCAATGCGACTTTCTGAAACAATATGGCACTGACTGTATTTGTGTTGATGGGACACATGGAATAAATAATTAATTATAATTTTGAAATGCATACAATTCTTGTTCTCGATGATCTCCGTGAGGGATTTCCATGTGCATTTTTAATCAGCAATAGGGCGGACACACAAATTATGGAATTATTTTTTTCCGAGGTCAAACTGCATTCAGGAACTATATCAGCAAAAGTTTTTATGACTGATATAGTTGACATTTATTACAACGCTTGGGTTAAGGAGATGGGTGCGCCAAATAAACGGTAATTTTGACCAGTGTGTGCACCAGTTAAACGGTAATTTTGATCAGTATATTTTCATAAAGTTTACAATAAATGCTTTCTGCTTTCAGCTTATTTTGTACGTGGCATATTACAAGAGCGTGGAGGAAGAATTTAAACAAAATTAAATCATAACAAAAGCAGGTCAGTATACTTTCGATAATTAAAATATTGTTATCATTTATAGTAATATTGTACTCGAGTAAAAGGATCAATGAGTACTCGCTGTACTCGAGTACCTGTATGTATTGAGTCGACGGTAATCGGTAAACTACAGTCGAGTTTGCATGATTGCCATGATACTTCTCCAGGATCTGACGATATTCATTACCAATTTTTGAAAAAGCTACCTCCTTCCGGATCAATATTCCATCTCAAGATGTTTAATTTAATCTGGTCCACTAATACGTTTTCTACCGCTTGGTGTAATTCGATTGTAGTCCCGTTGTTGAAGCCCGGTAAAGACCGAAAACAAGCGTCAAGTTATCGTCCTGTTTCACTGACTAGCTGTTTATCAAAACTCCTCGAACGTATGATCAACAGACGATTGGTTTGGATTCTCGAATCCAGACGATTGATCACGAATGCCCAGTGTGGCTTTCGTAAGCACCGTTCGACAATAGATCATCTAGTCAGGTTAGAGTCCGCAATACAGGACGCTTTTCTTAACAAGCAGCACTTGGTAGCGGTCTTTTTTGACCTTGAAAAGGCTTACGACACTACATGGCGGTATGGAATACTCCGAACACTACATAATTGGGGTATTAGAGGACATCTTGGGAATTTTATAAATAATTTTTTATTCGAGCGCTACTTCCAAGTCCGTATCGGCCACACTTTGTCTAGTGTCTTTGTACAGGAGAATGGTGTTCCACAGGGTTCGGTTCTTAGTGTCACTTTGTTTTCCATCGCTATTAATGGCATAATTGAGAGCATTCCATCGTCTGTAAAGTCATCGCTCTACGTTGACGACTTGGCGATCTACTGCTCGTCAAAGTACATTCGTACTGCGCAACGTCATCTGCAGTTGGCCATTAATAGCATCCAGAACTGGACAACCAACAATGGGTTTAAATTTTCCGTTGGGAAAACCCAGAGTGTGCACTTTTGCCGCATTCGTAGTTGTTATCAGAAACCATTCTTATATCTTTATAATACGCTCATATCTGTGCAAGATACTGCCCGATTTTAAGGACTTACTTTCGACAGAGCGTTAAATTGGAAGGCTCATTTTAATATTTTAAAAAGGAAGTCGATGTCTTCCCTTAATATTTTAAAAATTTTAGCTGGCACCATTTGGGGTGCAGACTGTACAGTTATACTATGAATTTATGGTGCCGTCGTACGGTCTAAATTGTATTACGGTAGCATAGTGAACGACTCAGAGCTTCAGTCGTACATCAGGACGTTAAACGCTGTTCATAACGCCGGGATTCGCTTGTCAACCGGAGCGTTTCGATCCAGTCCTGTTGTTAGCATAGCCGCAGAATGCGGAGAGCTGCCGCTGAACATCCGGCGGAAACGCAATCTGGTATCGTACATTTCAAAGCTCCGTAGTCAACCTGACCACCCAACTTACAGTTGCGTATTTCAACCTCGTTTTTCTTCTCTGTATAGACGGAGAAGAAATGCAACACGTCCTCTTGGTATCAGGTTGACTCTTCTTCTAGATGAACTTCCGTTGGCGCTTCCTAGAACTCTTAAAATCGGCCGTAATTCCGTGCCCCCGTGGTTAATCCCTCAGCCCGTCATCGACATGTCACTTTCCATTCATCCGCTAAGTACGACAACGCCAGAGCTTTAGCGCCAGCTTTTTCTGGCGTGGCTGGATCAGAATCGAGACTATCGTTCCGTTTACACGGACGGTTCGAAGTCTCTCGACCGAGCACGTTGCGCGTTCGTCACCGATAACGACAGTGTAGGATACAAGTTGTCTCAAGAGTGCAGTATTTTTACTGCAGAGTTATATGCAATTTTGCAGGCCTTGAGACATGTTCACAGTCCGCATAAATGTTATATGCAGCGACTCGTTGAGTGCGCTTCAGGCATTGCAGCGTTCCTATCCCAGCCACCCTCTTTATTTGTTTAATCCAGGACAAATGGTACTCGTTAAAGTCTATAAAATCTACAGTTGACCCATGGCTCACATCTTGCCGTCCCTCCAGGTGGGAGGAAGTGGTCCTTACACGGCTGCGCATCGGTCACTGTAGATTGACTCATGGTTTTTTAATGGCACGTGAGGAACCGCCCCTCTGTGAGACGTGTGACACTCGTGTTACCGTTTGTGTCCAGTTTAGGGACACACGACAGCAGATCGGATTGTCAGGTGATCTGTCGGTTGTTTTAGGAAATGATCCTGACAATGTCGATCTGCTGTTTCGATTTCTAATTTTATTTATTTAAATACATTTAGGCCCCTTTTCAGCCTTTATAGCTGTTTTATACCTTGCTTCATTCTAATATTATATGACACATTTTACTTGTACTTATAACGATTTTTTTTTGTTGTGTGTCAATTTTTGATTTTGCTTTTATTTTATTGTTTTTACTTTTGTTTTATTTACACTTTGTTTCTTTACAGACGCTAATAACCTCTGTTGTCGAGCGTAAATAATTCGCAATTCAATTCAATTCAACAACATGGAGGATGGATGTCCAGCAGTGTCGCCGAAGGATACGTCGAAAATTCGCTTCATAATAAAAAAAATGATTTTTGACAAAATTGTTCATTCAGAAGTTGTTGATCCCGTGAACAAGAATAATCCTACAATTACGTCTCTATCTAATGCTACTCAGCATAATACAACAATTTAGTTTCCGAAATGTCAAACCAGCGGCCAGTCGAAGAAACATTTAAGCGCCCGGAAGATTTACCACCATTGAAAAGGAGCCAACTTACAGGAATACCGAGAAATTCTGATCCACAAAATCCTATTCCATCGACATCTAAGGCTTTGTATGAGCTACTAGCTGAAGTAAAAAGTAGTCCTTTGATACTTGAGGATTTTGAAAACATCGAAAATTTCGATTTTGAAAGTCCGTTTAATTCACTCCCGAACGTAAATCCAAATTTTAAATCGCCAAAAAAAAATTAAAATTAGACGAGGCATTACAAGAAGGAACTGCTACGGAAGAATTGAATGCACTGGACTTGAAGTCTCCGATAATAAATATTCAAAACTGTACTATCATGAATGTTACCATAAATTATTCAAAACAATGATATGGTAATATAATTATTGACAGTAAACGTGAAAAGAAGAAGTATTTAAACTATAATGTCTTACCAAAAAACTTATCACTTATAATTAATCGAATTATTAATATAAGTTAATATTATGATTGTTGTGATAATTATTTAAAAGGTAGAAAAATATTTGGATTATACTATTTTACCAAAAAATTGAGATGCTACTAGAAACTACTGGAGAATATTTAAATTTTAAAGTACATTATCTTACAAAAAAAAATTTGATTTAAAAGGTAGAAAAATATTTAAATTATACTGAATGAATTGTAAATTATAGACGCCCGACAACTGAGGTCATTAGCGTCTAAAACAATAAATGTAAATAAAAACAAACGCAAAATCAAAAATTGACACACAACAAAGCAAAACAATCACAAGTAGGTACAAATAAAATGTGTCATACAATACAATGTAGTAAGATATAAAGTAAAAAACCATAAAGGCTGTAAAGGGGCCCAAATGTACACAAATAAATAAAATCAAATAAACCGGTCAAGACCGGTTTCTTTTAAAAATCGAAACAGCAGATCGACATTGTCAGGATCATTTCCTAAAACAATCGACAGATCACATGACAATCCGATCTGCTGTCGTGTGTCCCTAAACTGGACACACTCAATTAAGCTAAGCGAAACGGTAACACAAGTGTCACACGTCTCATAGGGGCGGATCCTCACGAGCCATTAAAAAACCATGTGTCAATCTACGGTGACCGATGCGCAGCCGTGTAAGGACCACTTCCTCCCACCTGGAGGGACGGCAAGATGTGAACCATGGGTCAACTTTAGATTTTATAAATTTTAATTTGTTTTCATCGACATCACTCCTTTCATCCTTTCAGAGCTGCTGAACGGCTGAAATCAGTACGTTCTTAAGGTCGTCACCCCCCAGGGGGAACATTGGAATGTCGTTGTTGAGTTATCGCAATTACATTACAATGTTCTTTGGGACTTGGCGACCCAGGGGCCCCAGCCCGCACCAGTCGGTTGTGTATCCCACTGGGTGATTTATTTAGGGACTATTATGAAGGAAGGACAGTCGCAACTTTTTTCTTCTTCTGTTCTTCCCTCTTTTTTGTTGTTGTTAGCGGTCTTGTCCCTTCGTTATGGGTACACTTTTGTTGCTGTCCTTTGTTTGTAGTAGTCCCTAATAGTACACCTGCGTGTTTGCCGTGCGCGGTGACCCGTAAGGGGAAAAGAGGATTCTGGCAGGTTCGCCTGGGTGCACCAACACACTGCTTTGGCCTCTGCTTCGCTGTAAACGGGCGGCTAGACCTAACCCAGTCTAGTCAATCGGCTAACGTCGTGTTTATTTAGTATTCCGGCGGGGTGAGCCAGTGTCATTGGATGGAGTGGCGCCGTCTCTTGAGCTGACTATATCACCGTGTAGCCCTGGCGCTCTCTACCGGTTTGCGGTCATCGTCCCCTTGTTGGGCTCCGTGGTGGGTGGGTGATGAATTATATAGAAATACTATGAATACATTTCCTCCTCTAACCAGCCCTCCCTCTAAGAGAGGGCGTAAAGATGAAGGTTTTAATTTATTATTTGGCAATGACCCGGCAACTGTTACTCCATGTAACAAATATTTAATCATGAAGAAAGTTAATGGAAATTTAAACGGCGACAGTCCCTTTTACATTAATATACATCTTGATGGCTTGTTTGGAACTTTTCCAAGTGTTAAAAAGTTGCGTGATGGATGTTTATTAATTGAAACAGCTTCACAGCATCAAGCTGAAAAGGTATTGGCATGCAAAAATATAAAAGGTGTGGACATGTGCACAGACGTACCACTAAAAGTAGAACTGCATAAGCAGCTTAATTTCTCTAAGGGCATTATTTATTGTTTTGACCTGCTCAACTGTACTGTTGAAACAATAAAAGAGGAACTTAAAGACCAAGGTGTTACAGATGTATACAGAATTCATGCACGTAGAGACGGTCAATTAGTACCTACACCGTCTCATATTCTTACGTTCTGTACACCGCAGCCTCTGCCATTAAATAAAGCAGCATTCTATTCCTTGAAAGTACGTCAGTATATACCATCTCCCTTGCGCTGTTACAAATGTCAAAAGTTTGGACATTCACAGAACAACTGTAGTTTTGCCAGTCTCTATGACAAATGCGGCCAACCTTTGCATGAGGATATTCCGTGCAAAAGAGTATCTCACTGCGTGAATTGCGACGGAACCCACTCTGCAAGATCTAGAGAATGTCCACAATACAAAGTGGAGTTCAAGATCCAAGAAATCAGAACAACTGAAAAAATTTCTTTTGCAGAGGCCAAGCGCAAGTATAGAGAATCCGTTCCTTCTTTTACACGTTCCTTTGCAACCATTGCTGCTGTACCTGTCGTCAAAGTAGACATGTCAACACAGACATGTGACATGTCTACACAAACCGAAGTTTCCCCATCAAATTCTGAAGTTGTTGCCAAAAAAGTAAATAAAAACAAAAGCAAAATAAGTCCGGATAGTAGATCACGATCGCCAGTTAAAAAGGCGTAATCACCAGTAAAATCTCTTGTTGGAAAGAGTCAGACATCTCCGGTCAAGAAAACTAAGGTTATCTTGAACCGGGATAATAGTCATAAAATGACTATAACTCACACTCGCATCGACCATAGCAGCAGTGCAGACTCTGCTATTGAAGATGAAAATATTTCAGACAATACATCTAAAAGACCGCAACGTGTTGTTAAACCACCTGACCGTTTAGAATATAAGTAATATTTGTATATTTGTATATATTTTTATTTCTTTAAAAAAAAACTTGTGTGGAAGGAGTGTAATACACTCGGTATATTTAAAGTTAAACATTATGTAATTTGTTAACGTAATTCAATAAGTATTTCATTTTAACATTTTATAGACTAGAATCAGTTATAATAAAGCTGTTATACTAGACAGACAAACGTTTTTAATTCATCCTATTTTCAATAAGGCAGAGACATTACATAAATATTGAACAAACCGATAATAATTTCAATTGTTAAAAGATAACGCGATACGTGTGATTCCATGAGGGGTTAAAAAATAAATCTTATTAGTATTTTTTCTTTGCAAAGCTCTTTTTTTGAAACACCCTATACGTAATATTTATGGTTCTTAAAAGGATTTTCACATTTGAAAATAAACGATTATATTTTTTGTTTGTTTACTTTACTTAATTATCACATTAAGGATTATAACTATAATGTAGTGATCATCAATATTTTCACTTTACTAATTGGTTTACCGCTTGCCCAGAGAAATTTTTTGAATATCATATGAAATGATAAAAGAATTTTTAGCTAGGGAAATTTTGGTTTAAAAGTTGGTGTCCAGCTACCTGAGATAATGGCATTATCCGTTTTGACTGTTTCGGTGTGCGCACATGTTACAAAATACGGGGGAGGGTTTATCTGGATAAATCATTCATTGTTACTCGTTATTAGTGTGAGTTGATCCTACATAGTTACAAATATTTTTTTTCAATAACAGAAGAGCTGTTGTGCGTATTTATAATTTAAGGTAAGTCATAAAAAATTTTTTTCAATACTATAGTGATTTTTTTAACAAAAAAAGTACTAATGCATGCATTTACAATAGACATTATACCCAATGAAAAGCAGCTTATTATAAAATAATTGTAAAATGTTCTCAACGCTAGTTTCGACTGAGCCGTGTGTTAATTCAACATGTGTTAATTCAACACTTAGAAAAACACGAAAACTTAATTCTTTTTTAAAAAAATATTTGTTTACCATTTCATCCTATCATGTTTACTTATTTTGTAATATAATTTCAGATAGCCGAAGATGCTGCGACGCGGTGAACAAATGTTAATTGATTATAACGAATACATTCGGAAACATCATCCTAAATTCGCCGATCGCTTTGAGCAGGCCAAATTTGAGCCGGTACGCACACGTGGTGAACGAATGGTAATTCATTATAATGAATACATTCAAAAACATTATTCAAAATTCGCTGATCGTTTGGAGCAGGCCATTTCAAGCCGATACCTACGTGCGAATATATGATAATCGCCATGTGCTTCACACAAAAAACGGTGATCGCACATGCTTTGTAAAAATTATGCGATCTTTTTGAAAATTGATATTTAAGAGTTTTAGATAAATTTATGTCGGAGATGGAAAGACACACATCTAAATATTTTTAATAGATAATCCGATTTCTGTTAATTTCTAAATATTAATGCGATTATAATAAATTACCATCTGACTTTTATGACCTGACAGTTTGTACCTTTGTTAATGATTGTTTTTATGATCAGCAATTCGTACCTTAATTTAATAGACGGTATTTCCAAATTACCATTAATCTTATGACTCGGAAAAATTATGATCTTTACCTACGTTAATAGCTTAGGTTTGGGCAGACGACCCGTCTGCAAATGTAGCCTGAGTCTCGAAGTCTCTGATTGGTTATTACGGAGATACCTGCTAAAAATCGACATTATGTCGTGGTTGAAATTGGAGACATGGGGCATTCTGGTTTGTGAAGTGATACGGTGAACAAGCACGTTTGAGCTTCGAGACTTTGGATTCATTACCAAGCCTATACCTACTATCTGAGTTCGTGAACGACAAGAGGCTAACTACATTGATAAAACATGAGTAACGAGGCGAATCAAGTGCCCAGCGCTTCGGCTAATGTATCTACTCCGACATATATATTTATATACATGTATATTACAGAAAACCGAACAAAGCAAAAGTATATAGTACAAATTAGTTGAGATCAGAGATTGCGTCGAATTCATCCTATCATGTTTACTTATTTTGTAATATAATTTCAGATAGCCGAAGATGCTGCGACGTGGTGAACAAATGTTAATTGATTATAACGAATACATTCGGAAACATCATCCTAAATTCGCCAATCGCTTTGAGCAGGTCAAATTCGAGCCGGTACGCACACGTGGTGAACGAATGGTAATTCATTATAATGAATACATTCAAAAACATTATCCTAAATTCGCTGATCGTTTGGAGCAGGCCATTTCAAGCCGATACCCACGTGCGAATGTATGACAACCGCCATGTGCTTCACACAAAAAACGGTGATCGCACATGCTTTGTAAAAATTATGCGATCTTTTTGAAAATTGATATTAAAGAGTTTTAGATAAATTTGGTCATATATATATATATATACACAGGGTGTATTATATAGTACAAATTAGTTGAGATCAGAGATTGCGTCGAATTCCGTAAACCCGATTCCGATCGATTGATTCGTTCGAGAGATATCCTTGTCGAATTTTTTTCAAAATAACTTATTTTTTGACCGATCGGAGACAGCGGGAAGTTTTAGGTATGGTCGGCAGGGTCAACCGTTTTTTTTTACTAACCTGTTTTCATTCTCATTTAACTCCAAAACCAGTAAGTGAAATATTTCCCCGTCCATTTTTTTTATTCAATAAACTATACAAAACTTCTAGAACGACAGCTAAGTAGTAAGTGCTAACCGGTAACCACAAGTGTTTATCAGTTACAATTTATCACTGTTATAAACACGTCACGTGATCATTTTAACCACGCGTGGTAGTCACTTTGCTTAGCAGAATAAGAAACGAACAAAAGTGATTACCCAGAGTGCTTATCTTGCTAAGTACTTGGTAAGTGGTAACCACCGTGTTTATCGTTAGTAGAATAGGTCTGATTATGTTGTTTTGTTTGTTAATTAAGATACTAATTCTGTTTAATAAATGTCATAGATATGTTTTCTTTACAAGCAAGTACCTAATTTTAAAAACTGATTAGTGATTACCTAAGGAAAGGTTGCTTTGCTTTATATTTCAAAATGTGTAAGATAGATTATAAAATAAAAATATTAATAAATAAATATAATCAAGGTTTTTAATTTTTATTTAATGTAATTCCTCCTACATACATATTACTGAGAAATATATACAAAGTAAGAAGCCGGATAGTCGCCGACTATGATAGTGGCCGGATAGTCGGCTTTACCGACTAGTCGGCACATCTCTAATTTAAATAATAAATTCACTTATTTTATAAAAACATTTTTGCCGACACCAAAAATTAACCTAATACTTTTCTTCTGGAGAATAAAAACCCTCTGAACATCAGAACTGCAACCCCAACAAAGGATGCCATATTTTATAAGGGAATATATTAAAGAAAAGTATACAATTTTGCGCACCGAAATATCGATAGTAATGTGAATGTAATTGTTGATGCTTGTCACATGATTAAATTAGCAAGAAATGCAATGGGGGAACGACACATATCTTCTACAAAAGGTTCTATTTCCTGGAAATTTAGAAATATTTTTCTCACTTATTCGCTCTGCAGGGGGGTGAAATAATAATCCACCTGCACTACAGTTTCGGTGGGCATTGCGTAAACTTTTGTTTAAAAGTTATTATACAGTAGGGGTTACCTGGGAATTGTGTGGATGAAACATACAAATTAACTACATTTTTAAATTTAATTTAGAAATAA
>CM077525.1:27746155-27776946 GCA_039654895.1 Mongoloraphidia duomilia | reverse complement strand
AAAAGTTGCAGAGAACAATATTAAAATTGCTGAAACAAATTATGCACTAGCGAATGCGTTGCTGCAGTGTGTTTCTAAATATAATGAAACAAAACAATAATTTCTTTTCGAGTAGGATTTTTCTCGTATTTCCAAATTCCAAGTAGTATTATTATTATTTCCAGCTTTTTTAACTTCCTGCTGAGAAAATTGTAAATTTTCAAAAATTACCGATCGATTCCGAGTCCGGGGTTTACCAGACAGTTATTCCACTTTGGTTACAGCGTTAGATGCAAGGTCAGATGACGGATTATCGCTGGAATATGTCAAGGGAAAACTTAAGGATGAGTTCAAAAGAAAAGAAGAGATCGCAATGGGCGAAAGAGCACTCAATACAAATAGAACCAAGAATAATCCAGAAAAATCTAAACAAGAAGTACGGGAATATTCCAATAGCACATTGGTGTCCTACAAACCAAAAACTAATAAAACACTTCTATCTACAATGCACACATCATCTGGAACTACTAATAAAAATACCAAAAAACCAAAAATCATTCACACGTATAATGCAACTAAAGGAGCAGTAGACACTTTTAACCAGACGTGTCAAAACATTGTTAATTTTTTTAATATGATAAATATGGCCTGCATAAACTCTTATGTGATTTATTCACACAATGTTATCAGTCGAGGAGGAAAGCCAATCTCTAGACAAATGTTTATGCTCAAGCTACATAAAAAACTAACAGAGGCACATCAGACTAGTAGACTGCAAACGGTACCTAACATGAGTAATGACTTTAAAAAAATTATTGAGAATGTTCTGGGAAAAACAAGTGAGATAGAAGAAGCTCGAGGAGAAGACAACAATGATAATAAAAAAGATCCTAGAAAATACTGTCATAAATGTCCTACCGCTAAGAAGAGAATGCAAAAAACCAATATGTGGTGAGCACCAAGTTAAAATATGCCCTAGTTGTTCTTAAAACAACTTTGTAGCTGCTGTTTTTACTAAGAGTTAATGTTAATTTTAATTATTTTTGTATTTTTTTAGTTTTTTTTATGATAAAAATTATTATTAATAAATACTATTATAAATATCATTGCTTATTTTTGATTATACGTAAATTTTACGTGTCGATAGTATTGAGCGATCTTCTAATAACGATAGTATTCTAGGCTTAAGAGAAATAGAGTTAAACATTGTCTTAAGACGTAAATCACAGTAGTTGGCCCTATCTCAATGATTGCATTCTATAGATGTCAATAACTGTAATCATAGGGAAACTATCTACTTATGACATTAATGTCAATTTGTAGACCATGCCAAAAGTCGAAGAACTCTATTTAGGTGCCATGGACGCCGTATGCATTGAATGCCAAGCGAAGCATTTTTCTACTGAACGTCCGCCCGACAGGAAGTTTACGCACTGTTGTCGAAAAGGAAAGATTTTGATCGAGCCGAGAGATTATCCACAACAGCTGTTGGAGGATCTGCTGTGCGAACGTTATGAACACTGCTAACTTTATGCAGAACATACGGAAGTATAATATTGCGTTGACATTTGCTTCGACAGGGCTCGCCCTCAGCCCATCATCGACATGTCACTTTCCATTCATCCGCGAAGTACGACAACGCCAGAGCTTTATCGCCAGCTTTTCCTGGGATGACTGGATCAAAATCGAGACTACCGTTCCGTTTACACGGATGGCGAAGTCTCTCGACCGAGTTGGTTGCGCGTTCGTCACCGATAACGACAGTGTTACATACAAGTTGTCTTAAGAGTCCAGTATTTTTACTGCAGAGTTATGTGCAATTTTGCAGGCCTTCCGCATAAATATGTTATTTGCAGCGACTCTTTGAGTGCGATTCAGTCATTGCAGCGTTCCTACCCCAGCCATCCTCTGATTTGTTTACGCCAGGACTAAATTATTTGAGATTGGCATAATAATTGTGCGGTCTATTACTGCAAATGAAACTGCTGTTAATAGTCAGAGTTTTAAACATTTCGGTTGTTCTTTTGAAATAAATAATTTGAGAACTAGTTTCAAGCATCCCCTTAATAATAGTAATGTGAATATAATTGTTGATGCTTGTCACATGATTAAATTAGCAAGAAATGCAATGGGGGAACGACACATATCTTCTCCAAAAGGTTTTATTTCCTGGAAATTTATAACATGCCTATATGAACTTTAAGAACAGTGCGATTTTAAACTGACAAACTCTTTGTCTTTCACAGTAGTTGGCCCCATGTCAGTGATTGTATTCTATAGATGCCAATAGCTGTAATCATAGGGGAACTATCTACTTATGACATTAATGTCAATTTGTAGACCATGCCAAAAGTCGAAGAACGATCCAAATATTTATAAAAGTACTCGGAAAATGACATAATATGTAAAGCTCTTGAAGCTATTAAAAATGGGATGCCGAAGAAACAAGCTTCTAGACTATATAATATACTCAGAGCTACGCTCCAATTTCGGTTATCCGATAAATTTCTAAAGAGACTGAGAAGACTGCGTTCAAATTTTTTGGAAGGATTAGATCTACATTTTTTTCTATAATACTAATTGCCGATCCAACATTTAGTCAATTAGAATGTGACCAGTTTTTCAAGATAATTATGAAAAATTCAAAGCAGAGATTATTGTCCGGCGTACAAGCACACCAAAAAACAAAACAAGTTTGAAACGAAAAACCTCACCTACAAATAATAGCCTTCTAGCCAAAAGGAATCCATCACTTAACAGAGAACCCTTACCGCTACCGCAGAATGATATTATAAATCCACCACCAAACCAAGAAGCATCAGCGAATCCTGCGCCAGAGGATGTAACAGTACTGGCAGCGAACCCATCGCCAGAGGATGGAGTAGTACTGCCATCGCCAGACGGAATAGACAAATGAAATACTATTTATATTATAGAACAATATAAGTCAGTTATATTAAATAGATTTATACGGCTGTTTTGCAATTGAAAATTGTTATTGGAAGATCAGCCAATATTTGCAGGAATCAGTTATGGCTACTCTTTCAATAAAAATTTTCAATTATAAGTCAGTATAACCCATTTGAACTAACTGCGATTATTTTAGGAGAGAATAAGTTTTTGTTGATAATAAGTAATTTCTTTTTAATTTTGTTTGATTAAAATTACCTATCTCAGCGTTTCCCACTTGATGGGTCGCGACGCGGCACTGGGCCACAAAAATAAAATACCGGATCGCAGAATTGTCTTCTTGTTTTTTATTCAAAGTCAACTAATATAATTATAATGTAATTATATAAATCTCATATCATTAATTAATGTATGTCAATTATTCAAAATAAGAGTCAAATACTATCATCGACTCTTCACCGGAAATATCGTATCAAATTATTATAGAAGAGTAGTACTTCCGTTGCTAATACACAATTTCTTCTATTTTAGGTGCATTTTGTATCTGAAATGTGGGAGAAAATACGAGTGGATGGAAAGAAAAAGCTAAAGCATAATGTTGTCTTAACAATTTTCAGTTTTGTTGAGGCAAAAACCAAACGTAAGCCTCCTAAGAAACGAAAATATCCCAGTACGAAGCCAGGTCCATCCACATCAACTCTGATAGAATTGAGACATGACGTTGTTGAAAGGAGTGAGCGAAATGCTGAATGGGGGAGGGGGGTAACCAATCAAAATCGTGCGGAATATTCAAACTTTAGGCGCGTTCGTCATCTGTCGATCCATGGAATTATACACAAATAATCCACTCCATGTATCGAATCCGTAACGATAGATTTCCATGGTATAAATAAAAGTACACAAGTTATTAAGCAAAAGTACCAGGGTACTGTTATTGGAAAAACCATTAATCAGACAAATGTCACAGATTGTAAAAATCAAACTAAGTATTCTTGGAAAACACATGTATTTTTGGAAATATCAACTTAAGGCTGGTCGGTAAGTGATACAGAAAAAAATCAGTCGTGAATTAAACATAATTAGAGTATTTAGACATGCGATTTTTGCCTGTTTCCAACATTTTATATATATATATGTCGGAGTAGCCTTATCTTGGGCGTCAAAACCACTGTCGTTACTAATATTTCTATTTTGTGTATCTTTGTATGTATATTCTGTTCACAAATGGTTGTATATTTTTTTTTGTGTGTGTGAGGGAGAGTTGAAAACCAGCATTTTATGCTGAACTCGTTTACCCCTTTTAATCTCGTTTTTTGGTCAATAAATTATTATTATTATTATTTGCTTCGGCCATCTTTATTTCACAATAATAGTTCACAAAACAGTTACAGTTTACACACAAACGCACACGAACAATAAAAATGGCACACGAGTTAAATTAATACAATATCAAGTTCTTATTAAAATACTTCTTCATACAATCGTAACAATTAATTATTTTCAACACTTATGATAATTCTAGCACACACAAGTAACAATTAAGCAGACTGATACACAAATCGCCAGAATTTCTGGTTTATTACTCTGGATTATTAACTTTTCTAGTCCAGAAAAGTTAATAATGTAAACGAATCCACGATCAACAGGATAGCAAGGTCTTTTCTTGTCAGATGTCCAAGCAGAACTGTCTCCAAGTACGTCACCCGTACCTCTCAGTACCCATCAGGTCAAATTATTTTACCCTGCGATCGGTTACGTTTGGTGACCAGATGTCATCTTGGGCCCAGGCTTATCGCCATAAACTCGGGAAAATATAATCGGCTTAAACCAAAATTAACTATTTCTAAGTTTTATTATCTAAGTGCAAATTGTAATAAAAGGTATAAACTAAGGTATTGGGAATTTCCCGTCCTAAGAAAAACCCAATCATCCTTTCATCTCCGACATATTAATTATATTATGTATATTATATTATATTATCTATACATACATACAATAAATTATACAGTTTTTTTGGAAAATTTTTTGCAGCCAATTTATTTATTTGAACGAGTTATATTTATAATAAACGTTTCGCCCTTTTATCTTTTTTATCTTTATTTTCAAATACTGTATTATAACTTGTTCATTTTAATGTATACAGTGTGTCCACAGACTCATCCTCAACAGCCCCCAGGGGGAACATTCGAATGTCGTTGTTGAGTTATCGCAATTGCATTCCAATGTTCTTTGGGACTTGGCGACCCAGGGGCCCCAGCCCGCACCAGTCGGTTGTGTATCCGGCTGGGTGATTTATTTAGGGACTATTATGAAGGAAGGACAGCCGCAACTTTTTTCTTCTTCTGTTCTTCCCTCTTTTTTGTTGTTGTTAGCGGTCTTGTCCCTCCGTTATGGGTACACTTTTGTTGCTGTCCTTTGTTTGTAGTAGTCCCTAATAGTACACCTGCGTGTTTGCCGTGCGCGGTGACCCGTAAGGCGGAAAAGAGGATCCTGGCAGTTGAGGTTCACCTGGGTGCACCAACACACTGCTTTGGCCTCCGCTTCGCTGTAAACGGGCGGCTAGACCTAACCCAGTCTAGTCAATCGGCTAACGTCGTGTTTATTTAGTATTCCGGCGGGGTGAGTCAGTGTCTTTTGATGGAGTGGCGCCGTCTTTGGAGCTGACTATATCATTGTGTAGCCCTGGCGCTCTGTACCGGTTTGCGGTCATCGTCCCCTTGTTGGGCTCCGTGGTGGGCGGGGAGCACAATTGACGAATCTTACATATATATTATGAATAACTTCCCTCCTCTTTCCAGCCCTCCCTCTAAGAGAGGGCGTAATGATGATAATTTAAATTTACTATTTGGCAACGAGTCAAGGAGCATAACTCCTTGTAACAGGTTTTTGTTGATGCGTAAGGACAACGGCACTTTCAATAGCGATAATCCTTTTTATATTTCTAAACATCTTACGGGACTGTACGGTACATTGAAATGTGTGAAAAAATTGCGCGATGGTTGCTTGCTTATCGAAACGTCTTCACAGCAGCAAGCTGACAAGATTTTGGCATCGACTAGCATCAAAGGGATGGACATGACTACCGACGTACACGTGAAAGTTGAAGTACACAAGCAGCTTAATTTCTCGAAAGGCATAATTTATTGTTTTGATCTTCTAAATTGCACTGTCGAAACAATAAAAGAAGAGCTCAAAGATCAGGGTGTTACAGACGTTTACAGAATCCACGCTCGTAGAGACGGTCAACTAGTACCTACACCGTCCCATATTCTAACGTTCTGTACACCACAGCCTCCTTCATCAATTCAAGCAGCATTTTATTTCTTAAAAGTACGACAATATATACCATCTCCCCTGCGCTGCTATAAATGTCAAAAGTTTGGGCACTCACAGAACAACTGTAGCTTTCCCAGTCTCTGTGATAATTGCGGCCAACCTTTGCACGAGGATATTCCGTGCAAAAAGGTGTCGCATTGCGTTAATTGCGACGGAAGTCATTCTGCAAGATCTAGAGAATGTCCACAATACAAGGTGGAGTTCAAGATCCAGGAAATTAGAACAACAGAAAAAATTTCTTTTGCAGAGGCCAAACGCAAATACCGAGAATCTGTCCCATCTTTCACACGATCTTTTGCAACCATAGCTGCCGTTCCAGTCGTCAAAGTAGACATGTCAACACAGACATGTGACATGTCTACACAAACCGAAGTGTCCCCATCATGTTCTAAAGTTGTTGCCAAGAAACAAAATAAAAACAAAAACAAAAAAAGTCCAGATAGATCGAGATCGCCGGTAAAGAAGATTACGTCACCGGTAAAATCTCCGGTAAAAAAGAATAAAACAGTATCTCCGGTAAAGAAAACCAAGGTTATCTTGAACCGGGATAATAGTCATACTATGACTATAACGCGTACTCGCGTCGACCATAGCAGCAGTGCAGACTCTGCTATGGACGAAGATATATCCAGACCTCCTCATCATCGGTCTGATGCAACGAGGAAAAAAATGAGGTAGTTTTTTTCTTCTTTATAATAAACATTCAATTTCTTACAGTGGAACATGAACGGTTTTTATATTCATTTCAGTGAATTAAAACTCCTCCTTAACGATCATAACGCTACTGCAATTGCTTTACAGGAAACACATTTGAAAGACACACACGCTCCGGTTCTTCGTGGTTTTACGATTTATCGTAAAGATAAACCATTCGTTGAACGTGCCAGTGGCGGAGTGGCCGTTTTAGTCCGAAATAATGTGTTTTCCGAAAATGTCCCATTACAATCTGATTTACAAGTCATCGCTGTCAGAATTTATGCGCCGAATCCGGTAACTTTGTGTTCAATATACATCCCCCCATCAGAACAACCGACACTTGCAACAATTGTATCTGTTATACATCAACTTCCACGCCCCTTTATTATCATGGGGGATTTTAATGCCCACAATCCCACTTGGGGTTCTAATCATGTGGATGCTCGTGGAAGATTAATGGAGACGTTGATTCTGAATCAAAACTTGGTCGTATTGAACACAGGTTCCAATACACATTTCTCGGCTGCTAATGGGACATTTTCTGCTATAGATCTTACTCTCTGCTCTGCTTCTATCGCCCCATCCTGTGAATGGGAAGTAAATGCCGATATTTGTAGCAGTGACCATTTTCCTATCATTTGTCGTCTTCTTTCATTCCATGTCGATGAAAGACGCTCCCCGAAGTGGAAAATAAAAGACGCTAATTGGTCACACTTCCAACAAGTGCTAAAACTCGGCGAAATGAACTTTGGCAATGTTGATGCTGCTGTAGAGCATTTCACGGAAGCGGTCATCGAGGCGGCTTTAGCTGCAGTTCCACGCACGTCAACAACACCGCGACGTGTGCCTGTTCCCTGGTGGAATCAGGCTTGTCGGGATGCCATCCGTGAACGTCGTAAAGCTCTCCGTCGCTTCAAAAATAATATGACGGATGAAAATCGTATTATTTTCATGCAAAAGCGTTCCATTGCCAGACGTATCATAGCAGAGAGTAAGAAGCAGTCATGGAGTGAGTTTGTTTCCACTGTAAGAAGTTCTACTCCCGCCCGCGAAGTATGGGAGAAAATTCGGAGGATCTCTGGCAAACAGAGTTTTAATTATATTTCTGGATTGGTAATGGGGAATGATATAATTACGGCGCCTGAAGAAGTCGCTGATCACATGGGTTCATGCTACGCAAAAGTCTCGAGTTCCGCAAACTACCTTGAGCGTTTTTCTGCTCAGAAAAATCAAGCAGAACAAGTTGCATTAAACTTTACCTCAGAAAATGAGGAGAACTACAACGCACCTTTCTCCTCATGGGAACTGCAGTCGAGTTTGCATGATTGCCATGATACTTCTCCAGGATCTGACGATATTCATTACCAATTTTTGAAAAAGCTACCTCCCTCCGGATCGATATTTCTTCTCAAGATGTTTAATTTAATCTGGTACACCAATACGTTTCCTACCGCTTGGTGTAATTCTATTGTAGTGCCGTTGTTGAAGCCCGATAAAGACCGGAAACAAGCGTCAAGTTATCGTCCTGTCTCACTGACTAGCTGTTTATCAAAACTCCTCGAACGTATGATCAACCGACGATTGGTTTGGATTCTTGAATCCAGACGATTGATCACGAATGCCCAGTGTGGCTTTCGTAAGCACCGTTCAACTATGGATCATCTAGTCAGGTTAGAGTCCGCAATACAGGACGCTTTTCTTAACAAGCAGCACTTGGTAGCGGTCTTTTTCGACCTTGAAAAGGCTTACGACACTACATGGCGGTATGGAATACTCCGAACACTGCATAATTGGGGTATCAGAGGACATCTTGGGAATTTTATAAATAATTTTTTATTCGAGCGCTACTTTCAAGTTCGTATCGGCAACACTTTGTCTAGTGTCTTTGTACAGGAGAATGGTGTTCCACAGGGTTCGGTTCTTAGTGTCACTTTATTTTCCATCGCTATTAATGGCATAATTGACAGCATTCCGTCATCTGTAGAGTCATCGCTCTACGTTGACGACTTGGCGATCTACTGCTCGTCAAAGTACATTTGCACTGCACAACGTCACCTGCAGTTGGCCATTAATAGCATTCAGAACTGGACAACAAACAACGGGTTTAAATTTTCTGTGGGGAAAACCCAGTGTGTGCACTTTTGCCGCATTCGTAGTTGTTATCAAGAACCATTCTTATATCTATATGACACTTTGATTTCTGTACAAGACACTGCTCGATTTTTAGGACTCACTTTTGACCGGTCGTTGAATTGGAAGGCTCATTTTAATATTTTGAAGAGGAAGTCGATGTGTTCCCTGAATATTTTAAAAATTTTATCCAGTACCACGTGGGGTGCAGACCGTACGGTTTTGCTACGAATTTATCGTGCAGTCGTACGGTCTAAATTGGATTACGGTAGCATTGTGTACGACTCAGCGCGTGAGTCGTACATCAGGACGTGAAACGCTGTTCATCACGCTGGAATCCGATTGTCAACCGGAGCGTTTCGATCCAGTCCTGTTGTTAGCATTGCCGCTGAATGCGGAGAGCCTCCGCTGAACATCCGGCGGAAACGCAATATGCTATCCTACGTCTCTATGCTCCGTAGTCAACCTGATCACCCAACTTACAGTTGCGTATTTCAACCTCGTTTTTCTTCTCTGTATAGACGGAGAAGAAATGCAACACGTCCTCTCGGTATCAGGTTGAATCTTCTTTTAGATGAACTTCACTTGGCGCTTCCTAGAACTCTTAAAGTAGGCCGTAATTCTGTGCCCCCGTGGCTTATTCCTCAGCCCGTCATCGATATGTCACTTTCCATTCATCCTCGAAATACAACAACTCCAGAGCTCTATCGCCAGTTTTTCCTGGCATGGCTGGATCAGAATCGAGACTACCGTTCCGTTTACACGGATGGCTCGAAGTCTCTCAACCGAGTTGGTTGCGCGTTCGTCACCGATAACGACAGTGTTGGATACAAGTTGTCTCAAGAGTGCAGTATTTTTACTGCAGAGTTATATGCAATTTTGCAAGCCTTGAGACACGTGCACGGTCCACACAAATATGTTATTTGCAGCGACTCTTTGAGTGCTCTTCAGGCATTGCAGCGTTCCTATCCCAGCCACCCTCTTATTTGTTTAATTCAGGACAAATTGTACTCTTTGAAAAGAGGTGGAACCACTGTCCGGTTTTGTTGGGTTCCCGGCCACATGGGAATTGCTGGCAATGAACTAGCTGACACTGCAGCTAAGGACGCTGCAAATAACGGTCAGAGTGTATTTTGCGTTATCGGTGACGACCTCAAGAGCGTACTGATTTCAGCTGTTCAGCAGCTCTGGAAGGATGAATGGAGTGCTGTCGATGAAAACAAATTAAAATTTATAAAATCTACAGTTGACCCATGGTTCACATCTTGCCGTCCCTCCAGGTGGGAGGAAGTGGTTCTTACACGGCTACGCATCGGTCACTGTAGACTAACCCATGGCTTTTTAATGGCTCGGGAGGACCCGCCCCTCTGTGAGACGTGTGACACTCGTGTTACCGTTTCGCATATTTTAATAGAGTGTGTCCAGTTTAGGGACACACGACAGCAGATCGGATTGTCAGGTGATCTGTCGGTTATTTTAGGAAATGATCCTGACAATGTCGATCTGCTGTTTCGATTTTTAAAAGAAACCGGTCTTGACCGGTTTATTTGATTTTATTTATTTGTATTTAGGCCCATTTACAGCCTAAATGGTTTTTTCTTTATATGACACATTGTATTTGTACCTATTATGATTTTATATTGTTGTGTGTCAACTTTTGATTTTGTATTGATTTTGCTTTGGTTTTATTGTTTTTGCTTTTCTTTTGTTTATTTTTTTTTTTTTAGACGCTAATGACCTCTGTTGTCGAGCGTCTATAATCTACAATTCATTCATTCATCCTCAACATGGGGATCTCCGTTGTTATGGGAGATAGAGATTTGGTTAAATGAGACAAAATGTGCAGAATCTCCAGTACTACTACCCTGCGTAGTCAAACTTTCCATATTTTGCTTGGTTCGCGACCGACAGTTGAAAAACGAGATTTACCCATTTTCGTTTTTTGTTTATAACTCGCTTTTTAAGTAAGCTAGAAAAAAATATTTTCACTTTCTTAAGGCCCTTTTTTATGGAGATTTCAAATCTCTTTTCATATTTTTATTTATTTTTATAGTTTTAGAGATACTTGTATTAACTTTGTTTTTTAAATACACGTCAAAGATGGCCATGAGATCATTCGAAAGAGATTTTTTTTCTCTTTAATTTGATATGAGGGTTGATGGATTTATTTTCAAAAATAACAGAGTTATACGTAAAACACTGATTTTTAATAGTAGGCTATGCTAAATTAATTGATAAAACAACAGAAGGCTTAGCAAACAGTTGAAATTCGCGTTGGCTTAGTAAACGACTGTTTTGTTTTAGCTGTCAAAGTGCAGTTTGTTGCTAATTTGTTAATTTACTAAGTGATTTATTAAATTTACTTTTGTTATCACGGAACCATTTTGTAACAATGAAAAATTTGATATGTTATCTTGTTACATTCTATGTCACAAAAATTCGACCAGAGCTGTAGAAATGTACTTCGATCAGTATCCAGAATGAAGACAACCTCATTCGTCTATTTACAGAAACTTACGAGTAAATTTAATAAACTATGGATCATTTAAAAAGCCGTTTACTAAGTCAACGCGAATAAGTGAAGAAGACAAAACTACTGTTTTACGATCAATTGCCGAAAATTGCTTATTTTTCATTGTTGCAAAATGGTTCCATGATAACAAAAGTAAATTTAATAAATCACTTAGTAAACCGACAAATGCTAAACAAACTACACTTTGACAGCTAAAACAAAACAGCCGTTTACTAAGCCAACGCGAATTTCAACTGTTTGCTAAGCCTTCTGTTGTTTTATCAATTAATTTAGCATAGCCTACTATTAAAAATCAGTGTTTTACGTATAACTCTGTTATTTTTGAAAATAAATCCATCAACCCTCATATCAAATTAAAGAGAAAAAAATCTCTTTCGAATGGTCTCATGGCCATCTTTGACGTGTATTTAAACAACAAAGTTAATACAAGTATCTCTAAAACTATAAAAGTAAATAAAAATATGAAAAGAGATTTGAAATCTCCATAAAAAAGGGCCTTAAGAAAGTGATAATATTTTTTTCTAACTTACTTAATAAGCGAGTTATAAACAAAAAACCAAAATGGGTAAATCTCGTTTTTCAACTGTCGGTCGCGAACCAAGCAAAATATGGAAAGCTTGACTACGCAGGGTAGTAGTACCTACTGGAGATTCTGCACATTTTGTCTCATTTAACCAAATCTCTATCTCCCATAACAACGGAGATCCCCATGTTGAGGATGAGTCTGTGGACACACTGTATATGTATAACATTTCAGAATATTACTGATGATGCCTAAAAAGGCGAAACGTTTATTATAAATATAACTCGTTCAAATAAATAAATTGGCTGCAAAAATTTTTCCAAAAAAACCCTTTAATATCCTCAGCCGTACTAAACTCGCTACGCATAAATTATACATTTTGTATTTTGACAATATTTATTATTTAACTTTTATAATTCTAAAAAATTATTATTTACATATGTACCTTCATCAGTGTGACAATTTCGCTTAATTTTATCAAAAATTACTTGTGATATCGTACTATAACTTTGTCAAAAATCATTATCTGCCATTATGTTTGCTATTAACTTCGATTTAAAAGATTTGTTTAAATCTGCTAATAATATTCTTAGAAATGTGATGTTTTTAGACTCGATCAGACATTGAAATAGCTCAACAAAACTGCCACCCGTGTACATATTTTCTTTAACAAGTATAAACCATCATCCAGAAAATGTTTATGTGTTATTCTGGAATGTTAATGGCAGAAAAAACTTCCTTAATTATTCAAACGAGCGATTAGATTTGTACGATTTAATATGCATAAGTGAAACATGGGCAATGAACGATTTAATACTGTGTTTAAACAATTTTACGTGTGTTAGTCATCCAGCATCAAAAGTCAATATTAAAGGTCGCCCTTCTGGTGGCATAGCTGTGTTTGCAAAAAAGAATAATTTTAAATTGGAAATATTAAATAAAACGCTGTCATGGATTATTATAAAATTGAAAAATAGTGTAAGTGAGTATATTGTTTGTTCCGTATATTTCAAACCTACGTCAAATATACTAGAGGAATTAGAATCCTTCCAACTAGTCTTATCTGACATTAAAAATAAATTTAAGGAGTGTGTAATTATAATTGGAGGTGATTTTATTCCTCCAGAATAATATACAAGACGAACTACTATAAAATCAACCCTGAGCTCGAATGCACAATGTGTACAGCGAAGTCAATGGAAAATTTAATCCATCTCGTCATGGAATGTCCGATTTATGTAGCCAGCCGAAAATATTTTTTAGCTTCTGTTTTAAAGGAGACTAATGATTATCAAAACTTAATTTGCTTACTATTAGGTGATAGCAGAAGTACTGTTATAAAATTTTGTAATTATCTGTGGAATTATTAAAAACAAGAAATCACATTATAAGCTTATAAAGTTATAACATTTATAACTAGTGACAATTTATTATATTTTTTGGTACCTATATCAAGTTATTTCTTTAATGCTTAACTGAGCATTATGCTCGATTGAATTGTTTTTCGTTTTTTTTTCTTTTATTTTTCTATTGTAAAAAATCTTTGTTATTTGCAAATTGTATATCACTCCCCTTGTAATAGGAACAATTTCCTTAATACAATAAAGCATTTATTATTATTATTATTATTTTCTTTAAATTGTTCACATTGTTCGGGTCAATGTCGTGAATTCTTATGGAAACATATTTTATTAATATAAAAAACCATCGCCTGGAATTCGTTTGAAGTAGAAATTTGAGAGCATCTTCAAATAAATAATTATATTCATAAAGATTCTACAATCTAGAGCATTGTTTCCTAACCTGTGGTCCGCGAGCATATGTTTGGTGGTCCGCGGTCCCATACGCATCTATCTTACTTAGAGCATTAACAAAAATAAATAAATTACCTACGCCAAACATCTCGTAATTATTACGCTTACTGAGCGCGGCAAACGAGCGCCAGTGGGCATTGCCCGAGACTGACTGAAATGTGCAGTGCGAACGCGCCGGGCGCGGGCCGTACCTAAATGACTTTTCCCCCCACCCCACCGCACTGCCACGCGCCCGAAAATTGCACTTTTTTTTCGCTCAGGGGTCCTTGGCATTATGCTTGATTTCCTTGGGGGTCCGCGGCTGAAAAAGGTTAGGAACCGCTGGTATACGGCATTTTATTTTGGGGTGCTGATTCCCTTGCCGCTCGTGTCTTCATCCTACAAAAGGCTGCTGTACGTGCCATATTAAATGCTTCGTATCGCGAGCACTGTCAACCTATTTTCTGTGATCTCAAAATAATGTCCCTACCTTCGGTTTATATTTATCATAGTTTAATCTATGCAAAAAAAAATATCAACGGGTTTACAAAAAACAAAGATTACCATAATTACAACACCAGAAACAAAAATAATATTAGTACTCCTTTACACAAATTAGCTGCCATTCAGTCAAATTTTACGTATGTCTCTATTAAATTATTTAATCACCTGCCTGAGTCATATAAAAACCTGCCGGACAAGAAATTTGACACAAAAATTAAAAATGTGCTCACTCAGAACTGCATGTACACCATAGATGATTTTTTTAATGAAATTTTTTAATGTAACTTTTATTTTATGTACGACGCTATTATATTCCGCTGGAATTTTAAATAAAGAAATGTATGTATGTATGTATGTATGCATATTGCTACAATTACCTTTTTAAAATGATTTTTTCCTAATATATCGATGTTTTGCACCGAAATACATCGATGTTTAGAGACCGACGTTTTCTACACATCGATATTATGGTTCGATGTTAACATCGATGGTCAACATCGATGTTTTCCCATCAATGCTCATCCCTAATTTGGGCACTTAGTTTACCTTGCTGTACAGCCTAGTTGGCTAAGACGTTGACCAGCAGACCTCTGTTGTCGAGCATCTATAATTCACAATTCAATTTACGTTGACCAGCAACAGCTAACTACACGGAAAGCTATCAATTTAATTATTTTTTTTTAATAATGAAAATACATTGGATAACAATTTAAATTATAAAAAAATAAAACTATTAGAATTAATAATGAATATTATTTTAAAATTAAAACTAATCAGCGATTTTAATAAATAAAACTCATATAATTAGTTTTTATTTTAAAATAATGTTCATTATTAATTGTAATTTTATTATTTTATAATGTAAATTGTTATCCAATGTATTTTCATTATAATGAATGAATGAATTGTGAATTATAGACGCTCGACAACAGAGGTCATTAGCGTCTGTAAAGATACAAAGTGTAAACAAAACAAAAGTAAAAACAATAAAATAAAAGCAAAATCAAAAATTGACACACAACAAAATAAAATCGTTATAAGTACAAATAAAATGTGTCATATAATATACAGAAAGATATAAAGAAAAAACCATAAAGGCTGTAACTGGGCCTAAATGTATATAAATAAATAAAATTAAATAAACCGGTCAAGACCAGTTTCTTTTAAAAATCGAAACAGCAGATCGACATTGTCAGGATCATTTCCTAAAACAATCGACAGATCACCTGACAATCCGATCTGCTGTCGTGTGTCCCTAAACTGGACACACTCCATTAAAATGTGCGAGACGGTAACACGAGTGTCACACGTCTCACAAAGGGGCGGGTCCTCCCGAGCCATTAAAAAGCCATGGGTTAGTCTACAGTGACCGATGCGTAGCCGTGTAAGAAGCACTTCCTCCCACCTGGAGGGACGGCAAGATGTGAGCCATGGGTCAACTGTAGATTTTATAGCTCTTAACTTATTCTCCTCGACAGCACTCCATTCATTTTTCCAGAGCTGCTGCACGGCTGAAATCATTACGTTCTTAAGGTCATCACCGATAACGCAAAACACGCTCTGACCGTTATTTGCAGCGTCTTTAGCTGCAGTGTCAGCTAGTTCATTGCCAGCGATTCCCATGTGGCCGGGAACCCAACAAAACCGGACAGTGGTTCCACCTCTTTTTAGGGAATATAACTTGTCCTGTATCAAACAAATCAGAGGATGGCTGGGGTAGGAACGCTGCAATGCCTGTAGAGAACTCAAAGAGTCGCTGCAAATAACATATTTGTGCGGACCGTGCACATGTCTCAAGGCCTGCAAGATTGCATATAACTCTGCAGTAAAAATACTGCACTCTTGAGACAACTTATATCCAACACTGGCGTTATCGGTGACGAACGCGCAACCAACTCGGTCGAGAGACTTCGAACCATCCGTGTAAACGGAACGATAGTCTCGATTCTGATCCAGCCACGCCAGAAAAAGCTGGCGATAGAGCTCTGGAGTTGTTGAATTTCGAGGATGAATGGAAAGTGACATGTCGATGACGGGCTGAGGAATTAGCCACGGGGGCACAGAATTACGGCCGACTTTAAGAGTTCTAGGAAGTGCCAACGGAAGTTCATCTAGGAGAAAAGTCAACCTGATACCGAGAGGACGTGTTGCATTTCTTCTCCGTCTATACAGAGAAGAAAACCTTGGTTGAAATACGCAACTGTAAGTTGGGTGATCAGGTTGACTACGGAGCTTAGAGACGTAGGATAGCATATTGCGTTTCCGCCGGATGTTCAGCGGAGGCTCTCCGCATTCAGCGGCAATGCTAACAACAGGACTCGATCGGAACGCTCCGGTTGACAAACGTATTCCGGCGTGATGAACAGCGTTTAACGTCCTAATGTACGACTCACGCGCCGAGTCGTACACAATGCTACCGTAATCCAATTTAGACCGTACGACTGCACGATAAATTCGCAGCAAAACCGTACGGTCTGCACCCCACGTGGTACTGGATAAAATTTTTAAAATATTAAGGGAAGACGTCGACTTCCTCTTTAAAATATTAAAATGAGCCTTCCAATTTAACGACCGATCAAAAGTGAGTCCTAAAAATCGGGCAGTATCTTGCACAGATATGAGTGTATTATAAAGATATAAGAATGGTTCCTGATAACAACTACGAATGCGGCAAAAGTGCACACACTGGGTTTTCTCAACGGAAAATTTAAACCCATTGTTAGTTGTCCAGTTCTGGATGCTATTAATGGCCAACTGCAGGTGACGTTGTGCAGTACGAATGTACTTTGACGAGCAGTAGATCGCCAAGTCGTCAACGTAGAGCGATGACTCTACAGACGATGGAATGCTGTCAATTATGCCATTAATAGCGATGGAAAATAAGGTGACACTAAGAACCGAACCCTGTGGAACACCATTCTCCTGTGCAAAGACACTAGACAAAGTGTTGCCGATACGGACTTGGAAGAAACGCTCTAATAAAAAATTATTTATAAAATTCCCAAGATGTCCTCTGATACCCCAATTATGTAGTGTTCGGAGTATTCCATACCGCCATGTAGTGTCGTAAGCCTTTTCAAGGTCAAAAAAGACCGCTATCAAGTGTTGTTTGTTAAGAAAAGCGTCCTGGATGGCGGACTCTAACCTGACTAGATGATCCATCGTCGAACGGTGCTTACGAAAGCCACACTGGGCATTCGTGATCAAATGTCTGGATTCAAGAATCCAAACCAGTCGCCGGTTGATCATACGTTCGAGAAGTTTTGACAAACAGCTAGTCAGTGAGACAGGACGATAACTTGATGCTTGTTTTCGGTCTTTACCGGGCTTCAACAACGGCACTACAATAGAATTACACCAAGCGGTAGGAAACGTATTGGTGTACCATATTAAATTATACATCTTGAGAAGGAATATAGATCCGGAGGGAGGTAGCTTTTTCAAAAACTGGTAATGGATATCGTCAGATCCTGGAGAAGTATCATGGCAATCATGCAAACTCGACTGTAGTTCCCACGAGGAGAAAGGTGCGTTGTAGTTCTCCTCATTTTGTGAGGAAAAGTTCAATACAACTTGTTCTGCTTGATTTTTCTGAGCAGAAAAACTTTCTAGATAGTTTGCGGAACTCGAAACTTTTGCATAGCATGAACCCATGTGATCAGCGACTTCATCAGGCGACGTAATTATGCCATTTCCCATTACCAATCCAGAAATATAATTGAAACTCTGTTTGCCAGAGATCCTCCGAATTTTCTCCCACACCTCGCGAGCGGGAGTACAACTTCTTACAGTGGAAACAAACTCACTCCATGACTGCTTCTTACTCTCTGCTATGATACGTCTGGCAATGGAACGCTTTTGCATGAAAATAATACGATTTTCATCCGTCATATTATTTTTAAAGCGACGGAGAGCTTTACGACGTTCACGGATGGCGTCCCGACAAGCCTCATTCCACCAAGGAACGGGCACACGTCGCGGTGTCGTTGACGTGCGTGGGACTGCAGCTAAAGCCGCCTCGATGACCGCATCCGTGAAATGCTCTACAGCAGCATCGACATTGCCAAAGTTCATTTCGCCGACATTTAGCACTTGTTGGAAGTGTGACCAATTAGCGTCTTTTATTTTCCACTTCGGGGAGCGTCTTTCATCAACATGGAATGAAAGAAGACGACAAATGATTGGGAAATGGTCACTGCTACAAAGATCGGCATTTACTTCCCATTCACAGGATGGCGCTATAGAAGAAGAGCAGAGAGTAAGGTCTATAGCTGAAAATGTCCCATTAGCAGCCGAGAAATGTGTATTGGAACCTGTGTTCAATGCAACTAAGTTTTGATTTAGAATCAACATCTCTATTAGCCTTCCACGAGCATCCACATGATTAGAACCCCAAGAGGGATTATGGGCATTAAAATCCCCCATGATTATAAAGGGGCGTGGAAGCTGATCTATAACAGATGTAATGGTTGCAAGTGTCGGTTGTTCTGTTGGAGGAATGTATATTGAACACAAAGTTACCGGTTTCGGCGCATAAAGTCTGACAGCGATTACCTGTAAGTCAGATTGTAATGGGACATTTTCGGAAAACACATTGTTTCGTACTAAAACTGCCACTCCGCCACTGGCACGTTCAACGAATGGTTTATCTTTACGATAAATCGTAAAACCACGAAGAACAGGAGTGTTTGTGTCTTTCAAATGTGTTTCCTGTAAACTAATAGCAGTAGCATTATGATCGTTAAGGAGGAGTTTCAATTCACTGAAATGAATATAAAAGCCGTTCATGTTCCACTGTAAGAAATTGAATGGTAATTATAAGAAGATAAAAGCTACCTCTTTTTATTCCTCGCCACCTCACTACGGTGGTGAGGAGGTCGGGATATATCTTCGTCCATAGCAGAGTCTGCACTGCTGCTATGGTCGATGCGAGTTTTCGTAATAGTCATTGTGTGACTATTATCCCGGTTTAAGATCACCTTAGTGTTCTTGACCGGAGGAGATGTTTTAATACTCTTTTCGACAAGAGATTTTGTCGGTGATGTCGTCTTTTTAACTGGAGATCTTGATCTATCATCCGTACTATTTTTGTTTTTGTTTTTGTTTGACTTTTTGGCAACAACTTTAGAATTTGATGGGGACACTTCAGTTTGTGTAGACATGTCACAGGTCTGTGTTGACATGTCTACTTTAACGATAGGGGCGGCAGCAATGCTTGCAAAGGAACGTGTAAAAGAAGGAACAGTTTCGCGATATTTGCGCTTGGCTTCTGCAAAAGAAATTTTTTCAGTGGTTCTGATTTCTTGGATCTTGAACTCCACTTTGTACTGTGGACATTCTCTAGACCTTGCAGAGTGAATTCCGTCGCAATTAATGCAATGCGATACCCTTTTGCATGGAATATCTTCATGTACAGGTTGGCCGCAATTGTCACAGAGACTGGGAAAGCTACAGTTGTTCTGTGAGTGTCCAAACTTTTGACATTTGTAACAGCGCAAGGGAGATGGTATGTATTGACGTACTTTTAATAAATAGAAGGCTGCTTGAATGGATGGCGGAGGCTGCGGTGTACAGAATGTAAGAATATGAGACGGTGTAGGTACTAATTGACCGTCTCTACGTGCGTGGATTCGGTATACATCTGTAACACCTTGGTCTTTAAGTTCCTCTTTTATTGTTTCAACAGTGCAGTTAAGGAGATCAAAACAATAAATAATGCCTTTAGAAAAATTAAGCTGTTTATGTACTTCAACTTTTATTGGTACGTCAGTAACCATATCTATCCCTTTAATGCTGGTAGAAGCTAAGATCTTGTCTGCTTGCTGTGGTGACGAAGTTTCTATTAATAAAGTGCCATCACGTAATTTTTTTACACATTTTAATGTCCCGTATAATCCAGTAAGGTGTTTGGAGATATAAAAGGGACTATCGTTATTAAAGTTGCCGTTGTCTTTGCGCATCAATAAATACCTTTTACAAGGAGTTATCATCGAATCATTGCCAAATAACAAATTAAAATTTTCGTCACTACGCCCTCTCTTAGAGGGAGGGCTGTTTAAGGGGGGAAAATTATTCATAATTTTAGTTATGAACTTCATCACCCGTGCTCCCCGCCCACCACGGAGCCCAACAAGGGGACGATGACCGCAAACCGGTACAGAGCGTCAGGGCTACACGGTGATATAGTCAGCTCCAAAGACGGCGCCACTCCATCAATAGACACTGGCTCACCCCGCCGGCATACTTAATATCCACGACGTTAGCCGATTGACTAGACTGGGTTAGGTCTAGCCGCCCGTTTACAGCGAAGCGGAGGCCAAAGCAGTGTGTTGGCGCACCAAGGCTAACCTCAACTGCCAGGACCCTCTTTTCCGCCTTACGGGTCACCGCGCACGGCAAACACGCAGGTGTACTATTAGGGACTACTACAAACAAAGGACAGCAACAAAAGTGTACCCATAACGGAGGGACAAGACCGCTAACAACAACAAAAAGAAGAGAGAAACGAAGGAGAAAAAAAGTTGCGACTGTCCTTCCTTCATAATAGTCCCTAAATGAATCACCCAGCCGGGTACACAACCGACTGGTGCGTGCTCGGGTTTCCCTGGGTTCGCCAATTCCCAAAGAACATTGTAATGCAATTGCGATAAACAACGACATTCCAATGTTCCCCCTGGGGGCTATTTTCATTATAAAAAATAAAAAAAATTATATTGTTAGCTTTCGGAATTCGAACCTGCGCTTGCCGTGTAGTTAGCTGTTGCTGGTCAATGCCTTAGCTCACTAGGCTGTACAGCAAGGTAGACTAAGTGCCTAATTAACTGGTACCTAAGACAAATCAAGCATGTAAAGATAGCGGTATCCACCCCGCAAAGCAATGGACAGTGCGAGCGCTATGTGATGACTGTGAAGAGCTTGATCGCTAAGATGGGAACAGATAACAATTAGGACGATCCAATTGAAAAATTGCAGATGATGTTGAACAACACGTATCAACAAACAATCGATACGTCTTCTTCAAAGTTAATGTTTGATTACGAACAACAGTACGGTGAAGACCGAGACCTACGAACACTTATCGATGAAGTGAATATCACCCCGGAAGTCAATTTTCAGGAGTTACGAGACAGAGCAGCTCAGAAAATTCGTGAAAGTCAAGAATACAATAAAACAAGATACGACGATAAATCGAAAGAATCTTTCAAGTATCAAGTGGGCGACTACGTCTACATCAGACGACCACAAATGCTGAATCGCGGCGGCGCGGTTTTAGAACCAAAGCTTAAAGGACCTTTTATTATAACCGCAGTCTTAGATAATGACCGTTATCTTGTCGAAGACCTTCCAGGACTTCAGTTTACTGAGCGGTTCTACACGAGTGTTTGTTCACCCACGAACATGAAATTATGGAATCCTGCAGACGACCAAATCGAGGACGACTTAATTGTCAGAAATGGCCGAGCTGTAGCGGCTCAAGAATCAATCTAGACTCTAGAATGTATATATAGTCTAAAGTCTCGCAATTCAAGGAAGTAAATGAAGAAGAAGAAGAAAGAAAAATATAAGATGGATGAATGTAAAAAGAAGTCAGATGGTTCCATGTGGAAATGGTCCCCCAGGCTCACTGAGGACCTAATCAAACTCAGCAGGCCAACACTTAGAAAGGTGATTGGGCTTTTGACCGGTCACGCTTCTCTAAGGAAACACCTACATGTGATGGGGATACGACAGGAATCAACACTATGTAGATTCTGCGATATGGAGGATGAAACAGCCACCCATATCGTGTTCGAATGTGAAGCACTAGCCTACAGAAGGACAACCATCTTTGGATATATAGATGAGGATGGAATTATTCCACAGGATAATCTAGTGCCAAATCTTCTGGAGCTCATAAGAAGATCCAGGCTATTTGTGAACTAGATCCAGCTAATGGGGAAGCACAAAAATCCTTCTAGGATGTGGTGCAGTTTATGGGCCAATCCAGGACCACCCCTAATTGTTTTTAATCTTTAATGTGGAAATGGGATCATCGTATGATTTAATATGTATGTAATTGTCGAGCCTCAACAAGTAAAATGTATCTAGAAAATGTATTTAACTCATACAGCGAAGTCTATGAGTTGTACCAAAAGGAAGTTGACAAGGAACTAATTTGTAGCAAGCCAGTTTTTGTGTCAGAAATGAGAGCCCTGAGCATTGATATTTTTAAACTGCGTAAGAATCAGTGTGATTTATGCTTCAGCTATAAACAAGGAAACGTTTCTAATGACGAGTATCAGCCAACGCTTAATTCAGAAAGACAGGGCAAGGCAAGGTAAATCTCGGGACAAAGGTAAAGCCTTAGCTGGCGAAGTGTGTATATACACGATGGATGTACAAGCAGTTCGGCTAGTTTGTGTCTACAAGTTGGAATGATCTATTTTAAGCAAAAATTAGCTTGCCACAGTTTCGCCATTTACAGCTTAGCAGATAATAAAGTTTATAATAATTTAAAAACATTGTTTTCGCTATGCGAACGTACTAGTATACAATGGCAATCAGATTGGTGACCACCTAATTAAAATAATTTGTGTACATCGCTCTCCAGTAAGTGACTGACCAATTTTTTGTCAAGCTTGAATGTTTATTTAGAATTAAATAATTTTAAGTTCTATATTAAAAAAGTCATCCAGTGTCGTGGAAATTGTCTACGACAACTAAAATAAACCAAACCATTGTTTAGAAATTGAGCGCTCCATGTATTCAGTCTGTGGTTGTTATTTAAATTGAACCAACCCTCCTTGTCAATAGTAATAACTTCACTACGTTATGAATTATACCGTTCGATTCGGACCTGTTCATAGCTCGTGTCTCCGGCTATCAACGTCGCTGGGAGAGCGATGGCACTTCATCGAAGTACGCTGGTTTGTCAAGGTATTTCAGGTTTCAACGGAGTACAAATATTGAAACACTGAAATGCGGTTTTATTAATAATCATATAATCGCAGTGATCCTCCGATATCTGGTTATTTTTTCTTCAAATAAGATAAGTAAACACTTGTAAATAATAATTAGTAATAAATTTTGCATGATTAGAAATAAATTTATAATAAATTATATATAGGTTAAAAAAAGGTATTAATATCAAATGGATGCATAACAAGATGGCGCATTAATAATTGATTATATTAAAAATTTATCACGTGAAATGATTGTTAAATACAATCTAATTAAAAGTATTTAAGATTATAATAAAGATAAAAATGAATCTCATGTAACCCGATTTGTAAATCGAGACCTCTAAGTTCAAATCTTAGAATAAATTGAAGCATGTGCCGAATACAAGTTTCAACCTAGGTAACATCAAAATAGCGAGAATTTCGCATCGATTATAAATAAATTGTGTCAATTAATAATTAATAATATTAAAATCGAATATCGATTGGAATCATGAAAATAATATTAAGAATCAAATAACGATTACGCATATATATTCAGAATTAATTAACCATCAAGGATTGATAAAATTTAACTAATTTCGGAAATCCAAATTATAAGAAAAATAATTAATCTTTGATTATTTGTGAAATCACATGTGTTTTTTATCTTTTAAATTGCAATTCTAATTAATATCACCGATGATCCTTGCTGTTTATAATTATTTTGGATCATCGTAAAAAATATAATTGGTAATTCTTATAGATTCTTCATGGAGAGTACAAATTTGACTTTTTGTGATAATATTACTTTACTTTTCTGTCAATTAACTTTTTTCGACAATTTCCTTCCTTGACGTTTTATTGACAAATACAGTAGCTCCGGCGTTTAAATCCTATTACCTAACATTAACAACTAACAGTCATAGAAAATATCCTACTAATCTCTTAGACCATAAGGACACAGTATACAGGGTGAGTTCGACCACCCGTATCAGTCGTTTTTTTCGAAAACGGTTAGTCATAGAGAGTTGTGTCAAAAATTTGTATTATAAAAGCCCTAATAAAGAATCGAATGGTGATAAATTTTTTTTCCGGGAAGGTCGGCTTCCCTATTAGTTTGCTCTAGAATGTCCAGAACTCCGGAATTATAAATGTAACGATAGGTCGAAAGTGGTATTGTTGAAAAGATCTTTAAAAAATAAGCAAGTTTTGTGGGAAAATTTTTTTTATTACTGCCACCCGTGTTAAGTAATATTTGTTTGAAATTACTAAATTAAAATGTCATATTAACTAACTTTTTAAAAGTCCGCATTTAAAATCTAGTTACCTATCTATCGATCATTAAACACTGAAGAAGTACACTCACTGTATAACCAGAAGAGCTCAGTAGTATGTATTAAAGAGTAAATGGAAGACTTGTGACAATGTCTAAGGTTGCTAGATTTTTAATGCCGACTTCGATCGTTATTATGAAATTTTGATTTAATAATTTCAAACGGTTGTTACTTAACAGGCGTGGCAGTAATTAAATAATTTTTCCTACAAAACTTGCCTATTTTTTAAAGAGCTTTTCAACAGCACCACTTTCAACCTATCGTGCTTTCTAAAATTCCGGAATTTTGAACATATAATAATTTATATTTATACTTATAGAAATTTACAGGGGTGGCAGTAATAAAAAAAATTTTTCTACAAAACTTGCTCATTTTTTAAAGATCTTTTCAACAATACCACTTTCGACCTATCGTTACACTTATAATTCCGGAGTTCTGGACATTCTGGAGCAAACTAATAGGGAAGCCGACCTTCCCGGGAAAAAAAATTATCACCATTCGATTCTTTATTAGGGCTTTTATAATACAAATTTTTGACACAACTCTCTACGACTAACCGTTTTCGAAAAAAACGACTGATACGGGTGGTCGAACTCACCCTGTATATCAATTTGTCCTTACACGATGTATGTAATTTTTCCCTTACAGTATCATATCTCGTTTTCCATGGTCACTTATAGAAAAAGGTAGTTTAAAGTTTATTTTACTATTTTGTACAGGTTTTGCTTTCGTCTTGCCACGAGGGTACAAACAGATGAGCGACTGTCAACCTTGGGATCAAGAATCAATGCAAAAGGCTAAAGAAGCGGTAAAGAATAAAAAAATAGAGTGGCTTGCCACATCTAAAGCTTTCAGTGTTCCTCGAGCTACACTAAGAAGACACGCATTAGGACTGAACAAAATTTTGAATCCTAACACCGGTTTGGATAGATTTAAATTGACATTTTCATCCGGAGGTTGAGAAGCAAATTGTTTACCACTTGAAGCTACTTGAAACCTACCATTTGGATTAACTTGTGCAGAAGTTCGAAAACTTGCCTTTCGAATTGCAGAAACAATGGCTGGCTTTACGCATTACTGATCGGAAATATACATCCTCCGAAGTAAAAAATGCAAAATTAAAGAAAGGCGAGACAGTCGCATATTACTCCTCTGGTGTTATGATAGGAAAGTGGAAAGATAAGATATGTTGCATACATTTCCACTGCGTATGAAAATACGATTGTCGGGACCCAAAACAAAAGACAACAAGACAAATTTAAACCATTGCCTATAGTGAACTATAACCAATATATGTCGGGAGTTGATCGTCAAGATCAGATGATCTCATAATATCTATTGGAAAAAAAGACCGTCCGCTGGCCAAAGAGAATATTTTTTCATACTATGGAAATGCTTCTCTATAACTCATTTTATTTGTATAACAAGTATTCTGGAAGCAAAATGACGTTATACGATTATAGGGTGGCAATAATAAAGGGGTTGCTTTCACCGTTGGATATTCAAAGAAAGAGAAGAACAGAATCAGAACACGTAGTACAAAAGCGGGAACTAACTCCGAGGAAAATACGGGTTCAACGGAAGAGGTGCAAACCGTGCTCAGAGAAAGGAAAGCGTGTGGACACTATTTATGAATGTTCAGCCTGCCCAAATACTTCAGGATATTTTAGGAAGAAATTGGTTAGAAAAAGGCTGTAGAAATAATATTCAGAGATGTTCAAATTTGTTTAATAGCCGACGTTTCGAAAAATTTATTTTCTTCTTCAGGGTTTTTAACTAGAAATTAAATATTATTTCGAAAAATGTATGTTCTTCTTCAGGGTTTTTAATTTCTAGTTAAAAACCCTGAAGAAAATAAATTTTTCAAAACGTCGGCTTTTAAACAAATTTGAACATCTCTGAATATTATTTGTACAGTCTTTTCCAAACCAATTTCTTCCTAAAATTCACTAGGCTGAACTATCACATCTATAACTCCAGGATATTGTCTGGATTGTTGTGTTATTACTCACACATGAATTTTGTTATTGAGTTACTTTTATTTTCGTTTCTGAAGAGAGTTGTTAATTTTCCAATTTTATTTTCTTGTCTATTTTGTTTACACATACCTATAAGTGTAATATTCTTTTGTTACAAGTATTTTTTGTGATTTTTTACTTGTTATTCGAGCTCTTATCTGTCAATAAAGGTTTAAAACTAAAAAAAAAAAAACAAAACATAAATGCCTTTAGGCGTTTGATGGTACCCTAAGTCAAACATGGCAACAGTGTGTCACCAATGCCTATTGGCGTCACGTGCATTTCTGCACTCTATGAGTCAAATATTGTACTAAGGGATCTATAACTAACCATTAGAAGTAGAAAACGGCATGAATTGGCACAAAAGTGACATCAGTTCTTGAGCTCCGTGCACAATTTGCTAGATGGCAGTGAACGTGTTAACCTAGCATTAGAAAAAAACATAAATATTACACAAAAGTATTTAGAAAAAGGGCATACATTGAGGTGGACAGCATTGAAAGAAGATTACAAAATCGTGACTTAAGTAATTCTACGGAGTATGCGATTCACTGCCGAAAAGCACGACAATTGCCCAATTCTTACAACGTTCATTACTTAAATCATACGTTTTTTCGCAACTATTCTAATGTTAATTATGTAACCTCTGTTAGACCAAGTATTCTATCAGGGGAACCAAGGGTCAATGATTTAAAGTACACGTCGAACAAAGAAATTTACTACAAGTTGAATTATACAGAACGACTCATAACCAAATTTATATTCTGCGTCGAGGAAAATAAACAAAGACAAATTTGACAACCTACAGGAACTGAAAAGTACTTTGTTGGCTGATCTTCATACTTTTTATGACAAACTAAAATTCAAGTAGGAAGAGGTAAATTAGTATAGGTTGTTGGGTGACCAACAAACTTAGAATACCAAAAGAATGAGAGTCATCAACCACCGACACGTAAGTCATTTGTTTATATTTAAAAAGAGTATAAAAGGCTAGTCGCAAATCACCCCCGATAGATTATAGTTTTTGCATTTGAATAATAAACTGCTGTAGTCTCCGTTATAGAACAGTATTTTAGTAAATATGTTGAAATAATATTTCTTTTATTTATTTATTTAATTAATTAATTATCCTTATCAAAGTGTAGCGTCGATAGTTGAGGTGTACGTTAAAAACTTTATAAGTCAAAAAGCCAGTAACGTAAACAAGTATCACGGAGATCCATAGCAAAGCTCTGCCCTGATATCAGAAAAAAACGAACATCCGTGTTTGGAATTTCAATCGAAGATCCAACACGTAAAATTTGGTGTCAGAAGTGGGACCGTCAAACTGCTCATCTTCAATTCTATCCTAGAGGTCTGAAGAAGAGGCTGATACTTCACAAGTCTTCCGTCGAAGTAAGTTGCGATTCATATTATAATATTACAATATTAATTATTGGACCCTCTCACGATACTATAAAGTTTCGTAATGAGCCAAATGTAGATCCCGATACTGAAATAATAGGGTACAAGAAGGTTCGTCAAGTATTTACAGACGAGGAAGAAGAGAAATTGGTCGCGTACCTGAAGAAAATTGCAGATATTTCTTTTGGAGTCCATTTGAAGTAAGGAAATTCGCTTTAGAATATGCAACTGCCCTAAGCTATAAATTTCCTCAATTTTGGACTACTAACAAAATGACTTCTAGGTCATCGTAATTGTACATTTCCATATACATGTAGAATGGCTTATATATGTTTGTTATACATAAAAAAGTTTATTATTGCAATAGATTGTCGTCTTCAATATTATGTGTTAACGCCGCCCCCTAGAATTAAATTTCAGTTATGAAACGAACTGGGTTGTCACCTGGTTCATAGATGGCACTGTATGCCTTTTGTTTGTTTTTGTGTGCGTTCTAAAGTTGTGACGCAGTTTTTTTTAATCATTCAGTCATAGTTTAATAGTGCATTAGAGACGTCACGCATTCACGTGCACGTGAGCCGTTTTTAGAACCTGTAAGGTTATTTTTTTTTTTCAATTAATTTCCGCAAATAGTGAATGTAATAAGTGTGTTGTAAGGTGATTTTCAAGACAACAAAGTGTCAAGCAGAAGTCCTGTAATTCCTTCTTTCCTATCCTTTACTGCTACACAACAAGAAAACATCATCATATCACCAATACAGTGGTAAGTCACTTTATTGAGATTTCTTATTATATTTGCTATCGCGGACTCAATAGCGGAAACATAGAATACAGTCCACTCGAACTTTTAGGACAATTTTAAATCTCCACAATTGCTCGGTGAAGCGATCCGAAAAAAATATCTTCGGCGCCACCATTATGTTTAATTGGTTTCACAATAACTCAATACAGAATGCCCTTGTAATGACAATTTAATTTTATTGTAAAATATTAAAAATCAATTTATCAACTCTTGAGGTCAATGAGACGACTGTAGCTTTGTTAACACCGGAAAATATAAGGCCATATAAGGCCCCATCAAAAAAAACTGTCTTGAATAAAAGAAGAAGATTTAGTGCAGTTTTGACGGACACCCCAATCAAAAACGCATTGGCAGAACAACAAAAACTGAGAAAAACAAAGCCGAACATACATAAAAAGAAAAGAGGTCAGCGAAAAAAGCAAAAGAAACAGATTAGTAGCGACGAAGATGATGAATCTCAAGACGCAACATGTTTGGGTTGTTTAGAGGCTTGGTCAACCAGCAAACCAAATGAAGAGTGGGTTCAATGTATACAATGTAAGTTTTGGGCCTATACTACATGTGCTGGCAAGAAGGATTTGTTTTATTGCTGCCCTAACTATGAGTCAGACAATGAAAGCGACAGCAAGTAGCAAAAGTATGGTGTGACAATGTGGATCTCTTGTTGTGACAACTTACCCCATATCAGGGGTAAGTTGTCACACTTGACTTTAATGTTAATTTTCAAATTTATTTTGTGAAAACTAATTTAATTGTTTGATAATTGTGCAATTAATGAAAACTCATTTAAATTAGTAAATATATTTTATTTTTTCGTTTTATTGTGGTTTATGTATTTTTTTTGACAACTAGTACCAGTCTCCCCTACAAACCAAATTGTAGGGATAAAAGTACGAAAGTTGTTGTAAAATATAAGTTGAAAACAAAAGAAAATAAATTTTACAGAGTATGTCAAAATATGTTTTTGGTGAGCTTAGACGTTACTCAAAAACGTGTACAAAAATTGCAAATACAAAGGTGTAAGGAAAGGAAAATAGAGGTGAAGACCGTAGATCTGAAAAAAATGCGGATAAGCACGAAAGTGTAAGAAAATTCATAAGTCGTTTAAAGGCCCATGAGAGCCGTTATAATAGAAACAAATCGAAGAGATTGTATCTTCCGGCAGATATGAGCATTTCTAAATTGTTTAAAATCTTTAATTTACAAACTGATGAAGATTTAAAAGTTAAATTTGGATTTTTCCATAAGATTTTTTGCAACAATTTTAATATCGGGTTTGGAGCCCCGGCATCCAATGTCTGTAGTTTCTGTTTTAGAAAGAAAAACGAATGTATCCAGGCGTAATTATAGCGAACAGTTTCATAAACTGGGGTTAAAATTTAAACAGTCAAAACTCGACACTTGCAGCAAATGTGATCAATGGAATATGATGATCAAAACAACAACTGATGAAACTAGAAGAAACGAACTAAAAGAAATACTTAACAACCACCAAAAGGAAGCAAATGAAGCATATGAAGCCAAAACAGAGGACAAATTACTATCAAAGCCTGATAAAAATATAGCAACTTATTGCTTTGATTTGCAGCAATGTTTGCCGACACCGTATTTAAAAAACTCAGTTGCATTTTATAAACGTCAATTATGGACATTCAATCTCACAATAAATGACTGTAAAACGAGCAAACCATACTGCTACATGTGGCATGAGGCTGAAGGTGGTAGAGGCGCTAACCAGATAGCCTCATGTTTGTATAAACACTTAATGAGCGTGGTTTCTGCTGAAATTAATCATGTTATTTTTTATTCTGATAGTTGTGGGGGTCAAAATAAAAATTCCCATGTCTCGGCAATGTTTTTATACGCGATGAAAATGCATCCGACTATAAAAGTGATAGACCATAAATT